>SJYB01003195.1:272446-317590 GCA_006408585.1 Antidorcas marsupialis | reverse complement strand
CACTTCTTTTTCCTAATATAAATTTATTTATTTTAATTGGAAGTTAATTATTTTACAATATTGTATTGGTTTTGCCACACATCAACATGAATCTGCCACAGGTATACATGTGTTCCCCATCCTGAACCCCCCTCCCTCCCCCTTCCCCGTACCATCCCTCTGGGTCGTCCCAGTGCACCAGCCCCAAGCATCCAGTATCATGCATCAAGCCTGGACTGGCGATTCGTTTCATATATGATATTATACATGTTTCAATGCCATTCTCCCCAATCATCCCACTCTCTCCCTCTCCCCACTTCTTTAGTCTTTACAGTTTTAAAGTGTACTGATCAGTTCCTTTTAAAATAATTTTTCATAATTTTCTTCCATTTTGTTTAGTCTAATGTTTTTCTCAACATTAGACTGAGGCATTGCATTGCTGGAAACAATGGTAGACAGGCTATATACTCTTCTCAGCACACTGTATAATGGAATGCCTGACGTCTGTTTGTGGTACTGATGATGTCAGTCTTGATCATTTGGCCATTAATGGTGTCTGTCAGAAATACCCATGCCATTTAACTGCAATTATATTATAATTATAATATTATTACAATATATTATAGCTGTATAAAATCACTGCAGATGGTGACTGCAGTCCAAAATTAAAAGATGCTTACTCCTTGGAAAGAAAATTATGACTAACCTACATAGCATATTGAAAAGCAGAGACATTACTTTGCCGATTAAGGTCCCTCTAGCCAAGGCTATGGTTTTTCCAGTGGTCATGTATGGATGTGAGAGTTGAGAGGGAGAGCAATCAAACCAATAAACAAATCCATAAATGAAAATAATCACTGAAAACTAGAGCAGCAAAAATACAAAAACAGAAATGCAAAAAAGTGCATTATAAGGAAAAAAATTGCAGAAATAGGGAAAAAATAAAAGGAATTTATTTATTTATAAATAAAAGCATTAAAAAGGAAAAATGAAACAAAAATTAAAGGATTAATTTAAAAAAAAGAACAAAAAGAAAAAGAAAACTATATATAGATAGACACAAAGAGAGAGACTGGTAGTAAAAAGAATGCTATCCTGTGCTGTTAGATGTCCTCTCCACTAATGGAGTTCCAGCCAGTCTGCCTACTTAGAAAGTCATCAATACTTCTAAGATGTCTAGGCCTTCTGTGGGCACTGTGGGATCAGTTCCTATTCTGATCTGGCCTTTCTTCAGCTTGTTCTATCTTCCAAAGTCCACAGTCTCAAGCTCATTGTGGGGATTAAATTTGCTGCATCAGGACAATGACACATTGCCTCTCTGGCAGGCTCAGGCTCTTTCCTGGCTCTTGCCTACATCATATCAGCATTCTCAGAGGACCTCCATGCAGACAATCCCAGTCCCTTCCTGGGGTCCAGCCCCCAAAGTCTGAGCCTCAGCACCCAGCCCCACTCCCCATGGCAGCTATGCAAACAGATCCTCGGCTGGGAACTGCTGGTTGGCACATATTTCTGTCCTGAATTCTCTCCACACTTGTTGATGTGCTCCCCTCTGAGGTTCCAAAGCTCCCTGTCTCTGCCTTTGAGGGCATTTCCAAGCGTGCCGAAACTTCCTCCTTCACAGTTCCCTCCCCAAGTGGCAGGACCCCTCCTGTTTTCTTGGTCTCTTTAGTTATTACCAATGGTATTTTTCACAGGACTAGAACAAAAATTTCAAAATTCATATAGAAACATAAAAAAATAAACGCACACACACACACAAATAACCAAAGCAATATTTAGAAAGAAAAACAGAGCTGGAGGAATCAATCTCCCTGGCATCAAATTACACTACAAAGCTACAGTCATCAGGACAGTTTGGTACTAGCACAAAACAGAAATATAGACCAAAAGATCAAAAGAGAAAGTCCAGAGATAAACCCATGCATATATGGGCACTTTATCTTTGCAAAGGAGAAAAATATATACGATGGAGAAAAGATAACCTCTTCAATAAGTGGTACTGGGAAAACTGAACAGCTATGTGGTAACAAAATAAAATCAGAACACTTTCTAACATCATACACAAAAATAACCTCAAAATAGATTTAGGTATAAGGCCAGAAACTATAAAGCTCTATAGTTTATAAACTATAAAGAGGAAAACATATGCAGTATTCTCTTTTATATAAATCACAGTAAGATTCTCTCTCATTCACCTCATAGATTGATGGGAAAAAAGGCAAAAATTAAAAAATGGGAACTAATTAAACTTAAAAGCTTTTGCATAGCAAAGGAAAATATAAACAAGATAAAAAGACAACCCTCAGGATAAGAGAAAATGATGGCAAAGGAAGCACTTGGACAAAGGATTAGTCTCCAAAATATATAAGCAGCTCATATAGTTCAATAGCAGAAAAACAAACAACACAATCAAAAACCAGGCAGAAGACCTACACAGACATTTCTCCAAAGAAGACATACATTAATCCAACACATGCATGAAAAGGTGCTCAACATCACTTATTATTAGGAAAATTCAGATCAAAATTACAATGAGATGTCATCTCACACCAACCAGAATGACCATCATCAAAAAAATCTGCAGACAATAAATGCTAGAGAGAATGTGGAGAACAGGGAACCTTCATGCATTGTTGGTGGGAATGTAAACTGATACAGATATTATGGAAAACAGCATGGAAATTCCTTACAAAATAAAACAGGAATAAGTCTACCATATGGCCCAGCAATGTCATTACCAGATATATACTCTGAGTAAACCAGAATTTTAAAAGGCACATACATCAGTGCTCATTGCAGCAATATTTACAGTAGCCAGGACAAGGAGGCAACCTAGATTTCCATCGACAGAAGAATGAACAAAAGAAGCTGTGGTATATTTATGCATTGGAACACTGGTCAGCTATAAACAGGAATGAATTTGAGTAAGTGTAGAGAGATGGATGAACCTGGAGCCTCTTACACAGAGTGAGTTCAGTGACTCAGTCGTGTCCCACTCTTTGCGACCCCATGAATCACAGCACTCCAGGCCTCCCTGTCCATCACCAACTCCCAGAGTTTACTCTAACTCATGTCCATTGAGTCGGTGATGCATCCAACCGTCTCATCCTCTATTGTCCCCTTCTCCTTCTGCCCTCAATCTTTCCCAGCATCAGGGTTTGGTATACATATACACATATATAGTTATATAGAGACATGATATATATGTAATTATGACTGACTCACATTATTGTATGGCAGAAACCCAGCACAAATTTGTAAAGCAATTTCCTACGAATTTTTTTTAAGGGGAAGAAAAAGTTCCTGTATTTTTCTCATAGAACTTTAAAATCACTCAGTATTTAATGCCGCATTCTAACAGCTCCAAGTCAAATATGCAACCCAGCTTCATAAGTTGAGAGTTAGATGCCAGATCTAGACAGCAGAATTATTAAAAATATGTAAGCACTACTTTGAAAACCACGTCACAATAAATAATTTCTTTGAAATTATACTACCAGATATTTGATCTTTAATCATTTATCTGGGATTCATGTCTATGCTTTTTTTTGGTCTATGCTTAATTTTTTATAAAGCATATGAAATGAAATAAGTTACTCAGTTCACACATTAATATGAAGCAAAAATGTATGTACTTTTAGACACAAGGTAAATCAATAGTAACTTGTAATCCATTATATAATCATAATCCATTTATATAATTACAAACTACTGAAAAGTCAGAAAGACATTATTATAGAAATGCAAGGATAGATAAGGTATGGGAATTACCTATATAATTTATATTGATGAATTAAAAGCAAAAATGTCACCGCATTTGAAAAAATGTGTTTGGTATTTTCCCCTTGCCATACTATAGCTTGTTTCTACAACCTTTTCACAGCAGACTATGGCGATATAAAAGACCCACAATACATCTATATAGGAATACAAGGTAGGAAAAAGATGACCTCATAAATCAACAAGGAAATTAAATGTTTAATGAATGGCATTGCAAATAATGGCTTATTACATAGAAAATAATAAAACAGTATCATAACTTCTCTATTAACATTACATAGAAAAGTGGATTAGAAAATCAATTAAAAGATTTAATAGAGTAAAATTAATAGAAAATATAGGACTATATCTTTGTGATTCAGAAATAGCAAAGGGTGTGTATAATACACAAAAATAGCCAAAAATTTGGTGATCTTGACTAAGTGAAAATTAAATGTTTTTTTTTTCAGGAAAGAGGGAAAGAGAATTTAAAGTTAACCAAGAATAAAGTGTATATTAATATTTTTAATGTCTTACACGGACTGAACAAAATAATTACCATACAAAGAATTTTGTGCAAATCATGAAGACATGATGACACATAAATGTGCAAAGGTTGGGGTAGTTAGTTTACAGAACGATTCAAAAGTACTAAAAAAAACAAGTAATGAAGAGTTTCTTGGTCTCTCCAGACATTAGTGAAATGCAAGCTAATGTAGCATTGAAATGCATCTTCTAGTCATCAGATTGGCAAAGTTAGAAAGCTGGATGTTCAAGTGACTCAGACAAGGAAGACTCTGCTTTTTCCCCACCCAAAATTAAGTGGGGAAGGTAGGGATGACAAATGAAAATTGCTTTTACTTGTGAAAAAGCCAACGTTCTAGGCAACTTAGTCTGAGAATTAAATGAGCTATCTCATACAAGTTCCAGGATTAATCAGAGACATCTGCCCAACAAGCAAAATTCTAGAATGAGGCAAACATTTCCCACATGCGAAGCTCGCCCAGGTACAGATGAAAGGTTATGACATGGAGAATCACAGCAGAACCACTGTTTTCTATGGGCTGCTTTTCCGGAAAGAATGGGAGCAGCATAGCAATGCTTTATACGAATATCAGAATGTGAGTGAGAAGGGTGCTCATGCCGCATGACGCAAGTGCAGGATGAACATCTAAGAATACTGAAGGGAAAATAAATTGATTTCTTTTATTTCATTTAAAATAAGCTATACAAATAGGTTATGAAAAGTGCCCTGTAGGTGGTACAAAACTAGCACAAAAAACATAACTTTGCAGATAAATTATGTGTATATTATGTGGGGACAAGACTACAGTAAACCATTCTGTGGTGCTTTATATAGATTAACACTGAACAGTTGAAAACTGAACCACAAAGATGCTAAGTAAATTTTAGGCACTCTTCACGTGAATTTACAATGCTAATGTAAGATTTCTCTGTCCCAGATTAAGGATTTCATTGTTGCATCCCCAGAAAATCTGATGATTATATGTCAATGTGATTACTAGATATCAATAAGTGTGGGTTAGAAGGCTAGTTTTCCAAAACATCTCTCATTGGTGTTATCATACCTACTGCCCTGTAAAAATAGAATACAATAGAATGGGGAAACAATAGAATAGGAAATACTAGAGCTCTCTTCAAGAAAATTGCAAATACCAAGGAATGTTTCATGCAAGCAAGAATGGCCATGATAAAGGACAGAAATGGTATGGAGTAGAAGAGATTAAGAAGAGGTAGCAAGAATATGCAAAGAAGTATACAGAAAAGATCTTAATCACCTGCATAACTACGATGATGTGGTCAGTCACCTAGAGCCAGACATCTTGAAGTGTGAAGTCAAGCAGGCCATAGGAAGCATCACTATGGGTAAAGTTACTGGAGGTGATGGAATTCCAGCTGAGTTACTTAAAATTCTAAAAGAAGATGCTGTTGAAGTGCTGCACTCAATATGCAGGAAATTTGGAAAATGCAGCAGTGGCCACAGGACTGGAAAAGATCAGTTTTCATTCCAATCCAAAGAAGAGCAATGTTAAAGTATATTCAAAATATTGTACAATTGTGCTCATTTCACATGCTAATAAGGTTGTGGTCAAAATCCTTCCAGCTAGATTTCAGCAGTATATGAACAGAGAACATTCAGATATATAATCTAGGTTTAGAAAAAGAAGAGGAAACAGAAATCAAATTGCCATCATTAGTTGGGTCATAGATAGAGCAAGGGAATTCCAGAAGAAAACATATACTTCTGCTTCATTGACTATGGGAAAGCTTTTGACTGTGGATCACAACAAACTGTGGAAAATTCTTAAAGAAATGGGAATACCAGACCACTCACCTGCCTCTTGAGAAACATGTGTGTGTGTCGAGAAGCAACAGTTAGAACTGGAGGTGGTACAATGGACTGTTTCAAAACTGTGGAAAGAATATGACAAGCCTGTATTATTGTCAACCTGTTCACTGAACTTCTGTGCAAAATGCATCATGAAAAATGCTGGGCTAGATGAATCACCAGCAGGAATCAAGATTTCCTGGAGAAATATCAATAACTTCAGATATGTAGATGATACCACTCTAAAGACGGAAAATGAAGAGGAACTAAAGAGCCTCTTGATGAGGGTGAAAGAGGAGAGTGAAAAAAACTGGCTTAAAACTCAACATTCAGGAAACTAAGATCATGGCATCCATTTCTCATCACTTTCATGGCAAATAGAAGGGGGTAAAAGGGGAAACCGGGACAGATTTAATCTTCTTGGGCTCCAAAATCACTGAGGATGGTGACTACTGCCATGAAATTAAAAGACACTTGTTCCTTGGAAGGAAAACTATGACAATCCTAGACATTGTATTAAAAATCAGAGACATCACTTTGTTGACAAAAGTCCATCTAGTCAAAGCTATGGTTTTTCCAGTAGTCATGTATGGATGTGACAGCTGAACCATAAAGAAGGTTGAGTCCTAAAGAACTGATACTTTCAAACTGCAGTGCTGAAGAAGACTCATGGAAGTCCCTTGGACTGCAAGGATATCAAATCAGTCAACCTTAAAGAAAATCAACCCTGAACATTCATTGGAAGGATTGAGGCTGAGGCTGAAACTCCAATACTTTGGGCACCTGGTGAGAAGAGCGGACTCACTGGAAAAGCCCCTGATGCTGAGAAAGACGGAAAGCAAAGGGAGAAGGGGATGGCAGATAATAAGAGGGTTAGATAGCATCACCAGCTCAACTGACGTGAATGTGAGCAAAGCCCAGGAAGCAGGGAAGCCCTGGGAAGCCTGGCCTGCTGCAGTCCAAGAGATCGCAAAGAGTGGGGCATGACAGCGACTGGACAATGGCAGCAACTGCCCTGTCTCCTCCTTAAATCTGTCACCAGGATCAAACTGAAGAAATAGTGTCCCCAAAGATCCATATCCAGATATGACCACATGAGGGGCAGAGATGTAACACATAAAACTGTGCACGACATTGTCTCCAACAAGGACCAAGTCTATAGACAGACGCAGTAAGCCAGGAGGTCTCTCTACCCTTTTCCTTCAAAGGAGCAAGTTATCATTTTACTGATTTCCTAAATGAGGGCTGAATATGGAAATGCCCTACTTGAAGGAGTAACTGTCTAAGAATTTAATAAAAAATAAATAAAAGTGTCCTCCAGGCTGATGGCACTATCAGTTGCTAAATAACACTTTGGTGTTCATGGTGTCTATCTTATTAGCATATATAATCTGTGGTATTAAGAATAGGTAATTAAGTGAGAAATATGAAAACATGTTGCTGTTGTTGTCAGTTGCTAAGTTATGTCCAATTCTTTCTGACCCCATAGACCTCAGCAAGCCAGGCTTCCCTGTCCTTCACTATTTCCCAGAGGTTGCTCAGATTCATGTTCACTGAGTTGGTGATGCTATCTAACCATCTCATTCTCTGCCGACCTCTTCTCCTTTTGCCTTCTATTTTTCCCAGCACTAAAGTCTTTTCCAATGACTCAGATAATTGGAAAACATGCTCTATCAGTAAAATAAAGGAGCTAGAGAAGACTAGCTGGGAGGAGTGCTAAAAGGCCAATTAGTTTTTATTCACTCCCTCTTTCTTAGTCAAATTTGTTTTAGTTCGGTTATTCTAGAAAACCCACTGTTAACCTGTAGCACCTCTTAGTTTCATTCCAGAAATGGAAACTATTCAGTTAATTGCACTATATACCACATTGCCAAGATATCCAATCAAGTTTTCCTTCACAGGTTTCTCACATAATGCTTCAAGGAACAGCTCTTTTTCTTTTACTAATTAATTTTCTTTCTTCGATTTATACACCTCAGTTAATATTAATATGCTTTTAAACACCCTGAAGCCAATCCACACTAGTTTCTTTAATCATATTATTGATTTACTTTATAGTCTATTGCTTTAAAAAAAAAAAAAGTTTTGTGATTTACTAGGCTTCCTTGTTTACATCTGCATTACTTATGCAGTAATTGCCTTAAGTGTTGGATTATTGAAAGGACTCATAGACCTCAACTTTAACTCACCAAACAGCTTTGTTACAGGCAAAGGGAAAAAAAAAAAAAAAAGAAGCTTGGGAACAGAGGAAAAAGGACATGCATGGAAAACAGTCTGGAGATGTCAAGTGTAAACTTCTTCCTCCTAAGATTGGGTTACACAGGGCACACTTTGCCTCCAGATCTTGAAACACTTCACTAACAACTAACCCAAAGTCATCTTCTGTTGGAGAGGTCACTGGGGTAAACTACTCACACAGTCTTAACTGTAGTTCTACAAAAACCAGCTACTATCCCAGTTGTTATTACCAAATAATGCTGACATGTAAATGCATCCTGCCTCTAAAACAGTTCACAGGTTCATGATTACAGAACGTCTGTCTCTAACTCAGGTATCCTCTAGCCTTGGCCGAAGGTCATCACCATGCTTCTGGCTGATCTGGAGATTAACACGGGGTCAGTCCAGATCAGCTGAAATTAACCCATGCTCTGCAACCTCCTCTAACTGATGTGCACAGGTGCAAGTCAACATGTACTGGCTTCTGTGCACATGTAGTGAGTTAGTCTATGAAGTTTTATACAGTTTATAGTAAAGTGCTCATCTGGGGAAAAAAAAAGTGAACTAACAGTCTCTCCAGTATTTGGTGAAATACCTTAGAAAATCTGACTGCTTTAGAAAAAATTGGTATTTGTATGATTTAGCAAAATCGCAATATTATACATGCTTCACTGTATATTTTAGCAAATGTTCACAATGTTGCAGAGTCTCTATTTAGGTGAATAAACTTTGGTGAGAATAATGGACTGTAAAATGAAAAATACAGGGTTAAAACAGAAAGAAAACTAATCCACTGCAAAGATAATGAACCTGTAGATATACACAGCTGAACTTTGCAAAAGGCCACAGGGAGTTTTCTGAGAAGACTTGATAAGAATGTTAAAATGAGTATATTTTCTATTTATTTAGTGTTTAAATTGGTAACATATTAAAAATTATTATATACATAGACAGATCATTATTACTATGTATTTAAGTCTAAGGCAAGAGAAGGTAATTTTCAGTTTGCATAATGGCCCTGAATTTAGCTTCATGGAGCTCAGTGTGGATGTATAGCAGAAAGCCCTAATCCCTTATAGGTCTCCAGTTGAAGACAAGGGAAACGCATACTTTATTGATAACTACAATAGACCACATCCTAAGGATTATTTTACCTTGATATGAAGGTTTTTTGGCCTTTGACTGTTTCCTTTTTGTCTATAACTCATTTATCTTCTTGACTGTATTCTTTTAACTTTGTTTCCCTTTCAAGAGAAATATGTGTATATTACTGAAAATACATTAAGTTTTCTATACTGAAAGCTAAAGATGAATAAATAAGAATACTGAGCTCTTCTTTGTTAGCAAAAACATGATTTTCTCCTTCCTGAAATGAAGCTTTTTCCTCCCTATTTCAAAATCCTTTATAATCAAGAACAGATTCTCCTCACCACTCATTGTTTTAAGCTATAGATGATGGATTTTAAAGAAAAAAAAAATTCAGCTATGTATTGATAGCCTGATTTGCAAGATGGCCTGGTTTGAGGACAGCAAGTGAAGGTAGAGTAAATCCTCTGTTTCAGATGGACATGAAAGCGTAATTGTCAATTACATTTCATAATGCAAGAGTTCTCACGCCTCTGATTATCCTCACAGAATATGGAATTTAAGAACCATGGTCAATAGCCACTTTCAAAACTTCAAGAAATACAGACAAGAATGGGACAAGTAAAGGTCATTAGACTCTTCTACAAAACAAGCCACATCTCTAGGGCTTCACAGTTCACGTTAGTTCTTTCCGGAGTCCTGATTTAAGAATCTGATCAATGAGTCAGTCAACAATAGTAAACATCTACTCTGTGTCTAGCATTATTTTTAGCAACTATGGTCACATCCATCTTAAAGTCAGTCTACATCAGCAAACAAAGCATTTTCAGTTGCACAGCAATAAAATATTTGTCAATAATAACTAAATAAATAGCATCATTCAGTGAAATTCAAATTAAGCCTTTACATGTAAGGTGTCAGATTGCAGTGATAAAATTAGCTGAAGGGCAAAAGCATTTATTTATGGCATGCCATCTCATGGGACTATTTTTTTCTCCAAATTATTAAAATATGTAATCATTCTCCCACCACACATATGAGGAAAAACTCAAATGACTTTAAAAGACAAGGTGATAGCTTAACACCTCGTATCATGAGCATTCTTAACTATGAAAAAAGCATTATTTACAAAAGTAAGCGAAGTATTTTTAAATTATAGTGTAAATTCTCAATAGAATTCAACTATCAGTAAACATAACATTTGAACATTCACTTTTCCCTTAAACTTAGCTTCAGTTCAGTTCAGTCCAGTTGCTCAGTCATGTTCGACTCTTTGCATCCCCATGAATCACAGCACGCCAGGCTTCCCTGTCCATCACCAACTCCCGGAGTTCACTCAGACTCACGTCCATCAAGTCAGTGATGCCATCCAGCCATCTGATCCTTTGTCGTCCCCTTCTCCTCCTGCCCGCAATCCCTCCCAGCATCACAGTCTTTTCCAATGAGTCAACTCTTCTCATGAGGTGGCCAAAGTACTGGAGTTTCAGCTTCAGCATCATTCCTTCCAAAGAAATCCCAGGGCTGATCTCCTTCAGAATGGACTGGTTGGATCTCCTTGCAGCCCAAGGGACTCTCAAGAGTCTTCTCTAACACCACAGTTCAAAAGCATCAATTCTTCGGCGCTCAGCTTTAGCTTAGCACTGCACAAAATATTTAACAAATGACAGATAATTTTAAAAAACACATTCAAATTTTCAAATGGTAACTCATATACTTTCACCAATGTTCCACACCACTTTTATAATTTTAAAAAGAGGGTCATTTTGTATCTATTGATAACAAAGTTGAAAATACCACTTATTTATCCTATATTCATTTGTTTTCACCCTATAGAGTCAGGATTTTTCCCTTACTGTTGCTACCGTCATACGGCTTCTCTCTTGGGCATTGAGTTAGCAATTTTTGGTGCAAACTGCAATCTATCAGCTGCTTTATTATATCACATTACAGCTTAGGTTCTATTTTGTCAGTCTTGGAGCAGTATTTTGAATTCTGCTGTGGGATGTGATATCTCAAGACAATTCTGTACTTTTCCAAGTTATCTTGCCACTTTAAAAGTGTTGTCAGAGGAGGTATTATTTGGAGAAGTCAGTCTGAATTATGCTGCTGCAAATCTGCACTGCACAGCTAACATAAATTGATTTACCCAGGAAGCTTGCTGCATTCCTGAGATGTACAGCCACTGGAGCAGCTTAGAGAAATCATTGCTCACCAATGACATATTCAAATACAGCAGGAGAATCCCTCAAAATGAAGCTCGGAAACGCACTTCCATCCACGGAAGGCACATATTTATGACTAATTTGGAAGAAACAGCAATGTTTCCTATTAATGTGGCATTATTAAAATTAATACACTACTTTATAATAATTGCTGTCACTATGAGAGATAACTAGCATCTTAGGTGATATGTGTCTCTTTGGAAAACGCTGGGATTCAACAAAGGGCAAGTTTAGTTGAAAAGAGAAAGTAGAGTTAACAGGAAAATACACTTCTCTGTGCATATTGAAACCTCTCTCCTAATCTGCGGGTCTTCTGTATAGTCCCAACTCTGCACAAAATATGAGTGAGTTCTGGTTTATAACACAGTCATATCACACTGGTGACTCACTGAGCAGACATCTTCCGTGTCAGACACAGAGGGATTTGGCTTCCAGCTGGAGTGCACCATTTTTCTCTGCCTGTCCACTTATTTTATCTGCTGCGAGGAAGAAGCTGGAACAGATACATTAAATTTAAGGAGCCAATGCAGTCAGGCTACTAAGGGGATCATAATTTATTAGCTGAGTATGTAATGGTCTTCTATTACCATTTTATTTTTACTTCTTTGCCTGAGGCTCACTTTTCATTGCTAAAAGAGTTGCAATATTTAAAGAGGCAAGGAAAAAATAGTCAAGAGTTTTGAATGGATTTTCTGTGTGTGTGTTTGTATGTATGTGGAGGTCCGATCATGTCTGACTCTGTCCATGGAATTTTCCAGGCAAGAATTCTGGAGTGGGTTGCCATTTTCTACTGCAGGACTCTTCCATAGCCAGGAATCATTGGTTGATTCGATTTTAGGCTTAGCCTTAAACATTGTTGTTCTAGCAAATGCTCAAAATCTGTTTACCAAAATACTAGTACTACTATAATACTACTCTAATTTGTAGTATTTGCCATTTTCTATGGTATAAATACCCCTATCATGCCAACTTCAAGCTACAAACTCAATATTGCAGACTGTGATTGCAGGGGGCCACACAGTGGGTCTTAATTCATCCTTTTCTCTGATGCATTTGTGTGATTCTAGGAGGTAAACACTGGCTTAGTAGAAGTGTACTCTTTTTAGAGAACAGGATTTTTACCATAAACTTAAGCAAAAACTGACTTAAAACAAATGGGGTACAATTTTGGGTGAGAAAAAGTATTTCTTCACCTACATGTATATTCAGTAGGATATTGGTAATTCTTTATTGAGTGGACCTGCTCCTGTCCCATACTTTAACCCTCATTGAGTTCTCAAATAAAAGTTAAATCAAGGTATTATATTTGGCTTTCTTCATAATCTTTAATAAAAGTTGTGTATGAGGTAGGAAAATAGCTTTATTAAAGGCAACACTACTCATAGTGTTTTCAGTTCAGTTCAGTTCAGTCGCTCCGTCATGTCTGACTCTGCAACCCCATGAATCGCAGCACGCCAGGCCTCCCTGTCCATCACCATCTCTCGGAGTTCACTCAGACTCACGTCCATCGAGTCCGTGATGCCATCCAGCCATCTCATCCTCGGTCGTCCCCTTCTCCTCCTGCCCCAAATCCCTCCCAGCATCAGAGTCTTTTCCAATGACTCAACTCTTCACATGAGGTGGTTTTGCTCCCAATAAAATTATATGTTTATCAGTCATTTAAGTCCTCCCATAAGTTCCTCTCTACAATAAACTACAATAACCTCATATCCTGTTCTCAATTTTTGCTACCAAATTGTTACCTCTACCTTATTTAGTCTCTCACTTTCTATCCATAATAAAATCATGGGGAAATAATCAACATTTTATTTACTCTACTTACTGTTTAGAAATTATTATTTTTCAGCTAAGTTCAGTCCTTCAGTTGTGCCCAACTGTTTGCGACCCCTTGGACTGCGCACGCCTGGCCTCCCTGTCCATCACCAACTCCCAGAGTCCACCCAAACCCATGTCCATTGAGTCAGTGATGCCATCCAACCATCTCATCCTCTGTCGTTCCCTTCTCCTCCTGCCCTCAATCTTTCCCAGCATCAGGGTCTTTTCCAATGAGTCAGCTCTTTGCATCAGGTGGCCAAAGTATTGGAGCTTCAGCTTTAGCATCAGTTCTTCCAATGAATATTCAGGACTGATTTCCTTCAGGATTGACAGCTTTGATCTCCTTGCAGTCCTAGGGACTCTCAAGAGTCTTCTCCAACACCACAGTTCAAATGCATGAATCCTTCAGAGCCCAGCTTTCTTTATAATCCAACTCTCACATCCATACATGACTACTGGAAAAACCATAGCTTTGACTAGATGGACCTTTGCTGGTAAAGCAATGTTTCTGCTTTTTAGTATGCTGTCTAGGTTGGTCAGGATTCCCTAATAACTCAGTTGGTAAGGAATCCACCTGCAATGCAGGAGACCCCGATTCAATTCCTGGGTCAGGAAGATTCACTGGAGAAGGGATAGACTACCTACTCCAGTATTCTTGGCCTTCCCATCTAGCTCAGCTGGTAAAGAATCTGCCTCCGATGCGGGAGACCTGGGTTTGATCCCTAGGTCAGGAAGACCCCCTGGAGAAAGAGAAGGACACCCACTCCAGTATTCTGGCCTGGAGAATTCCATGCACTATGCAGTCCACAAGATTGTAAAGAGTCGGACACAACTGAGTGACTTGCACTTTCACTTTCACTAGGTTAGTCATAGCTTTTCTTCCAAGGAGCAAGCATCTTTTAACTTCATGGCTGCAGTCTGCAGTGATTTTGGAGCCCAAAAAATTAAAGTATTTCACTGTTTCCCCATTCATTTGCCATAAAGTGATGAGACCAGATGCCATGATCTTAGTTTTTTTAATGTTGAGTTTAAGCCAACTTTTTCACTCTCTTTTATTTTCATCAAGAGGATCTTTAGTTTTTCTTTGTTTTCTGCCATAAGGGTGGTGTCATCTGCATATCTGAGGTTATTGATATTTCTCCTGGCAATCTTGATTCCAGCTTGTGCTTCATCCAACCTGGCGTTTCACATCATGTACTCTGAATAGAAGTTATATAAGCAAGGTGATAATATACAGCCTTGATTTACTCCTTTCCTCATTTGGAACCAGTCTGTTGTTCCATGTTCAGTTCTAACTGTTGCTTCTTGACCTGCATACAGATTTCTCAAGAGAAAGGTCAGGTGGTCTGGTATTCCCATCTCTTAAAGAAGTTTCCACAGTTTGTTGTGATCCACACAGTCAAAGGCTTAGGTATAATCAAAAAAGCAAAAGTAGATGCTTTTCTGGAACTCTCTTGCCTTTTAAATGATCCATTGGTTGTTGGCAATTTGATGTCTGATTCTTCTGCCTTTTCTAAATTCAGCTTGAACATCTGGAATTTCATGGTTCACGTACTGTTTGAGTCTGGCTTGGAAAATTTCAAGCATTACTTTCCTAGTGTATGTGCAGTTCAGTTCAGTTGCTCAGTCATGTCTGACACTTTGCGACCCCATGAATCACAGCACGCCAGGCCTTCCTGTCCATCACCAACTCCCAGAGTTCACTCAGACTCATGTCCAACGAGTCAGTGATGCCATTCAGCCATCTCATCCTCTGTCATCCCCTTCTCCTCCTGCCCCAACCCCTCCCAGCATTGAAGTCTTTTCCAATGAGTCAACTCTTCCCATGAGGTGGCCAAAGTACTGGAGTTTCAGCTTTAGCATCATTCCTTCCAAAGAAATTCCAGGGCTGATCTCCTTCAGAATGGACTGGTTGGATCTGCTTGCAGTCCAAGTGACTCTCAAGAGTCTTCTCCAACACCACAGTTCAAAAGCATCAATTCTTCGGCACTCAGCCTTCTTCATAGTCCAACTCTCACATCCATACACGGCTACTGGAAAAACCATAGCCTTGACTAGACNTCAGCTTTAGCATCATTCCTTCCAAAGAAATTCCAGGGCTGATCTCCTTCAGAATGGACTGGTTGGATCTGCTTGCAGTCCAAGTGACTCTCAAGAGTCTTCTCCAACACCACAGTTCAAAAGCATCAATTCTTCGGCACTCAGCCTTCTTCATAGTCCAACTCTCACATCCATACACGGCTACTGGAAAAACCATAGCCTTGACTAGACGGACCTTAGTCGACAAAGTAATGTCTCTGCTTTTGAATATCCTGTCTAGGTTGATCGTAACTTTTCTTCCAAAGAGTAAGCATCTTTTAATTTCCTGAGATGACAGCAATTGTGCAGTAGTTTGAGCATTCTTTGGCATTGCTTTTCTTTGGAATTGGAATGATAATTGACCTTTTCCCATCCTGTGGCCTCTGCTGAGTTTTCCAAATTTGCTGCCATATTGAGCGCAGCACTTTCACAGCAACATCTTTCAGGACTTGAAATATCTCAACTGGAATTCCATCACCTCCACTAGCTTTGTTCATAGTGATGCTTTCTAAGGCCCATTTGACTTCACATTTCAGGATGCCTGGCTCTAGGTGAGTGATCATGCCATCGTGATTATCTGAGTTGTGAAGGTCTTTTTTTGTATAGTGCTTCTGTGTATTCTTGCCACCTCTTCCTAATATCTTCTGCTTCTGTTAGCATTTCTGTCCTTTATTGTGCCCATTTTTGCATGAAATGTTCCTGTGGTATTTCTAATTTTCTTGAAGAGCTCTCTAGACTTTCCCATTCTATTGTTTTCTTGTATTTCTTTGCATTGATCACTGAGGAAGGCTTTCTTATCTCTCCTTGCTATTGTTTGGAACTCTGCATTCAATGGGTATATCTTTCCTTTTCTCTATTGCCCTTACTTCTCTTCTTTTCTCAGCTATTTGTAAGGCCTCTTCAGACAACCATTTTGCCTTTTTGCATTTCTTTTTCATGGGAATGGTCTTGATCACTGTCTCCTGTACAAAATCATGAACCTCATTCATAGTTCATCAGGTACTCTATCAGATCTAAACTCTTGAATCTATTTCTCACTTCTCAGAATTTGATTTAGGCCATACCTGAATGGTCTAGTGGTTTTCCCTACTTTCTCCAATTTAAGTCTGATCATTTGGTTACAGTGTTTTCTGTATTCTCTATTGTATTACTATTTACCTGTTTCTATAATTTATCTTTAGAGCAACACTTAAGGGAGTTGAAATAAGCTCTAACTTATTGGGAAAAGAGTATCAAAACGTTTGGGGCATGTGTTACAATACCACAGTTAGCTATTTGTACTTCAGAGGAGAGCCTCTGGGATTATGCAAATAATCTGTTTCTCTTTATAGTTCTGCCCACTAACTTTAGGATCCCGCAGTTGTCCTTGCCTGAGCCTTTATTAATGTGGTTCTAATAATCATTTTTGGTTTCCCTAACCCCTTCTACATTTATTATTTTGAGAAACGGAACGTTTTACTCCGTGTCTATAAACAAGGATGTCACCCAGCCCTCCAGTGTGAGTTTCTGAGTCCTAAGGGTACTCAGGAAGGAGAAAAATGTATGTTGTTTAGCAAGCATCAGATTGTAGCCACTCCCTACAAGGAGCCCCAGGGAGCTCAGGATGTGAAAAATACAAGAGACAGGCCCCAGAACAGCTGAGCTGCTGATGAAAGGAATGATTTCAATGAGCCCAGAGTCTTGCACCTTCCCATACAGAAAAAGTGTTAGTTCCTTAACTTGGGACATCCGATTGTCTTCAATTAGTAATAATCTATTGATGTTCAGACTACTTGCCCTTAACATCTATATAATCTGGCTCCTCCTTTTGCATCCTCGAATAGTTCTCTCAATTTAGGGTTACTTGAGATGCTGTCCCAGAGGGATGGTACAGGGAGGGAGGAGGGAGGGGGGGTTCAGGATGGGGAACACNAGTGTTAGTTCCTTAACTTGGGACATCTGACTGTCTTCAATTAGTAATAATCTATTGATGTTCAGACTACTTGCCCTTAACATCTATATAATCTGGCTCCTCCTTTTGCATCCTTGAATAGTTCTCTCAATTTAGGGTTACTTGAGATGCTGTCCCAGAGGGATGGTACAGGGAGGGAGGAGGGAGGGGAGGTTCAGGATGGGGAACACGGGTATACCTGTGGCGGATTCATGTTGATGTATGGCAAAACCAATACAATACTGTAAAGTAATTAACCTCCAATTGAAATAAATAAATTTATATAAAAAAATTTTTAATGAATAAAAAAAACACAGCTCTCAACTCTTAGGTTGTGTATATTTTTTATGCTGACAATTTGTGATTCTTCTGTAGGGAAAATTCTCTATTTATTCAATCATTCATTCAGGATGAATTAAAGGGTACATATTTTATTGTCTTGGTAGTAATTCAATATGACTGTGTATTTTGTTCTTCAAACTACTCAGTAATTTTCAATTAATGAAAATATCATATGCCTCACTATTTAAATTTACTGCACTTTTTCATTTGTTCTAAATACTCTTGCTTCCTATTCATTCCTCATTCTCAAGACTCAATTCAGATAAGACCTTCATTGGCTATTCAAGCTAAATAGTCTTCATCTTTAAATGTCCATTCTCTGGACCTTAAGAGCATAAACAGATATTTTTAGCTAGTGCCCTATGTTTCTGTTTCTATCTGTAGCAGACTGTTTATATCGGGACCCTTGGCATCTAGAACAGTGGCAAGTGCAGCATTTGCACTCAGCACGCCCTTTTAGTCGCCGAATCGGGTTTGACCCTTTCAGGACACCATGGACTGCAGCCTCCTAGAATCTACTGTCCACAGAATTCTCCAGGTAAAAACAATGGCATGGGTTTCCATTCCCTTTTGTAGGGGATCTTCCTAGCCCAGGGATTGAACTCAGGTCTCCCTCATTGCAGGCAATTCTTTACTGTTGAAAGTGAAAGTGAAAGTTGCTCAGTCATGTCCAACTCTTTGCAACCCCATGGACTATGCAGACCATGGAATTCTCCAAGCCAGAATACTGGAGTGGGTAGCCTTTCCCTTCTCCAGGGGATCTTTCCAACCCAGGGATCGAACCCAGGTCTCCCACACTGCAAGCATATTCTTTACCAACTGAGCCACCAGGGAAGCCCTACAATTCACATTTTCTCCTTTGACTCTATGCTAAATACACCCCCTATCTGGTGTTTACCCTTGCAACACCTTTCCCCTTGTAGTTACACATCGGAAAGAAGGCTGCGGAGCCACCTAACTGCCAGACTCAGTTACTGGGTTGCTAAGGTCAGTTCATGACTGCCTTTGAAACAATGCAAGAGTAAGAAATCAAGATCCTCCCGACCTCGTTCCTCATCACTGACTCCTGACTGTGAGCCCTGCCTTATATAAGCCCCGAGACTCCTCACTGAGCGGGCAGGGAGGACATAGTTCTGGAGGCAGGGGCCTACCGTTCCCTTTTCTGCCCACCGAGAATAAAAGCTACCTTTCTACTTTTTCCAGACTCTGTCTCCATATTTTTCATTCAGTTTCAGTGGGCAGAGAAGGCCAAGATTTTGGCCAGCAACAGGAGCTATATCACAAAGCATCAAGAGGACAGATACAACAGATAAAAGTGACTAGATATTTGCCTGAAGCTGCAAGATGACAGAGAACTGAGAAAATTCAGAGCAACGACATTACCGTGAAATAGAAGATAATATGAAATTCAAAAAGTAAGATGAGTTTTGCCTCTGCTAGTACAATACTTACCAGTTGCAAAAGAGAGAACTATGGAGAGAGAAAGAGATACTTTTAGTCAGCACACTGATTTTTCGTATTAACACAAAACCACATAGGTATCTCAGCTTATAAATCTTGATGAAAGATCTTTCGCCAGTCTTCAACTGCTTCCACCAAATTTTCCTTATACCAGCCTACTCAACCATTGCACAAAGAAATACCACACAGACAAATTGATCTTCTCCAAGTCCCATGTTACATTTGGAAAATAAAATACCTTATTATAGCTTCCCAAATAGACTTCTCTGGAGAAGGGCAGGGCAACCCACTCCAGTATTCTTGCCTGGAGAATCCCATGGACAGAGGAGCCTGGTGGTCACAGTCGCCAAGAGTCAGACATGACTGAGCAACTAACACACACAGAAATCGACTTCTTGACACTTTTCTCTATCTGGACATGAAGCACATGTTATTCCTCTTTACATCACGGGTGCAAGAGCTGCACCCTGAATATAGTAGGTTTTAGGAATAATTTGCTGGATAAAAATAACATAAATAATTACGGAGCAGATACATAATTTTATATGTAAAGGTAGGGGCTTTGTTGTATCCATAGTTTTCAGAACAACACATGATAAAAACAAGTGCTAAATATCTATTCATTAAATGACTAACAGAATATAATTAGATTTTTTGTAGATCTTAAATTCATTGCTGGGAGGTATAAAGCACTATTAACGCTTCCCTCCCAACACTTAAAGCATAAAATATTTTACTATGGAAGAGAAAAAACAATTTTCATTTCAATGAGTGAGATAAAGAGACTCGGCAAATTTGAAAAACAGAATTAAATCCATTCCAAAACAATCAAGCAAGTTATTCTTAATGATTGAGAAAAGATCCACACAGGAGGAAAACCAATCTTAAGAAATAATCAATAACAAGTGCAGGAGCATCAGCTAAGCAAGATAAAACACCCACATTTTAAATTTCGCCAATGTTATTTTGTAGTAAAGGGTGAGAAATAATGTTAACCCATGTTTTAACAGCATATCTAATTCAAAAGCAGTTGCCTCTACTGAGGAGAGGGGAAGAAACAAGCAAAAAAATCTTCCAACATGAGTAAAACAGTTTTATGGCAATACTAAAGAGGTAAATAAAACATTACATCTCAGAAAAATTTAAAGGAGGTGCCATTTTCTTCGTGGTTCTGTAAGTTTTATCCTTCCACAGAAGGATCAAATGATTTGAGGAGACATAGAATATGAACTGGGTATATGATCACATTGCTTAATTGCATTCTCACCTCCTGAAGAAAATGAAACTCCTGTGTACAATTTTCTAATAAAAATACCTTATTTTCTTTCTTTTTAAAAAGTACCCTCTATATTTTAATACAATTTCGTGTGTTTTCAAAATACATATAAAAATACAAAAGACCTTGGACACCCAAAGGAATCTTGAAGAGGAAGAATAAATCTGAAGTCATCATATCTCCTGACTTCAAAATATATTACAAATGTCTAGTAATCAAACTAGTATGATATTGGCATGAAGACACATAGATTAATGTAACAGAATAGAGGGCCAAGAAATAAAACCAAGCATACATGGTCAGTTAAAGTTTCACCAAGGAGCCAAGAGTATACATTGTGGAAATTAAAACTCGGTAGTAAATTATGTTGGGAAAACTGAATTGCCACATGCAAAAGAATGACACTCGGCCTCTGTCTAACACTGTACACAATCCTAAAGGAAATCAACCCTGAATATTGATTGGAAAGACTGATGCTGATCCTGAAGTTCTAATACTTTGGCCACCCGATAGAAAAAGCCAATTCATTGGCAAAGACTCTGATGCTGGGAAAAACTGAAGGCAAAAGGAGAAGAGAGGGCAGAGAATGAGATGGTTAGATAGAGTCACCAACTCAATGGATAGGAATCTGAGCAATTTCCAAGAGACAGAGAAGGACAGGAAAGCCTAGTGTGCTGCAATCCATCGGGTCACAAAGAGCTGAACACAACTTAGAGACTGAACAACAAGTAACATTGTATGCAAAAATCAAATCAAAACTTATTAAAGACTTGAACATAAGGTCTGAACAACTCTTGGAAGAAAACATAGAGGTTAAGCTGTTTGACACTGGTCTTGGCAATAATTGCTTTGATTTGACTCTAAAAGCAAAGGCATCAAGAACAAAAATAAGCAAATAGGGCTACAGCAAACTAAAAACTTNAGGTTAAGCTGTTTGACACTGGTCTTGGCAATAATTGCTTTGATTTGACTCTAAAAGCAAAGGCATCAAGAACAAAAATAAGCAAATAGGGCTACAGCAAACTAAAAACTTTGGTGCAGCAAAGGAAAAAGGAAGCCATGAATAAAATGTAAAGGCATGCCACTGAGTGGGAGAAAATATTTTCAAACCATATATCAAAAAAGAGATTAATATAAAAAACACACAAGGAAGTTATACAATAGCAAGGAAAAAAGAGTAATCAATTTAAAATAGGCAAAGGACTTGAGTAGACAGTTTCCAGAGACATACATGAAACTGTACTTAATATCACAAATTAGCAGAGAAAACAAATCAAAACCACTATGTGTTATCACCTCAAAACTGTTAAGACGGTTATTTTCAAAAAAAAAAAAAAGAGAGCGAGAGATAACAAGCAAGGGGATTCTGACAAAGGAACCCTTATACAGTGTTGATGGGAAATGAAACAAGTTTTACTATAACAAGTACATGAAAATTCCTTAAGAAATCAAGAAAGCAAAAATGGAGCTACTATACAGTCTANCACTGGTCTTGGCAATAATTGCTTTGATTTGACTCTAAAAGCAAAGGCATCAAGAACAAAAATAAGCAAATAGGGCTACAGCAAACTAAAAACTTTTGTGCAGCAAAGGAGAAAGGAAGCCATGAATAAAATGTAAAGGCAAGCCACTGAGTGGGAGAAAATATTTTCAAACCATATATCAAAAAAGAGATTAATATAAAAAACACACAAGGAAGTTATACAATTTAATAGCAAGGAAAAAAGAGTAATCAACTTAAAATAGGCAAAGGACTTAAGTAGACAGTTTCCAGAGACATACATGAAACTGTACTTAATATCACAATAGCAGAGAAAACAAATCAAAACCACTATGTGTTATCACCTCAAAACTGTTAAGATGGTTATTTTCAAAAAAAAAAAAAAAAGAGAGAGAGAGATAACAAGCAAGGGGATTCTGACAAAGGAACCCTTATACGGTGTTGATGGGAAATGAAACAAGTTTTACTATAACAAGTACATGAAAATTCCTTAAGAAATCAAGAAAGCAAAAATGGAGCTACTATACAGTCTAGTAATCTCACACCTGGGTATTTATCCAAAGAAAACATAGACACTAATTTGAAAAGATATATGCACACCAAGGTTCACAGAGGCATTATTTATAATAGCTAATATTCAAAAGCAACCTCAGTATCCATCTACAATTGAATGGATAAAAAAGATAAGTTATGTGTGCATACATATAGTTTATATAAAATATGCATGCAAATATATATATATAGAATATAAAATATATTATTCAGCCATAGAAAAGAATAACATTTTGCCATTTGCTATAAGATGAAGGGACCTGTAGAGTATTATACTGGTGAGATAATACAGATAAAGAGAAATGTCAGACAGAGGAAGATAAATACTGTTCGTTTTCATTTCCATGCAGAACCTAAAAATAAAACATGATAAAAAATAACAAGAGAGAAACAGACTCCCAGTTACAGAAAATAAACAGTTACCGCAGGGGATGAGTCGGAGGCAGGAATGATACAGGTGCAATGGATTAACAGGTACAAACTTGAAGCTATAAAATTAGTACAGAGATGTACTGCATAGCAGAGGTAATGCAGTCAATATTTCGTAACTCAGTATGGTAAACCATCTACAAAAATACCCAGTCACTGTGCTACTGGCGGGAGAGAGGAAGTTAGCCAAGATGGCGGCCCACGCTCTCTCCCTCGCCATTTGCGCAGAATGACCCGTAGCTGCGGCGGGCGCGGAGCACCGCGCATGCGCGCTCGGTCTCGGGTCGCCCTGGGCGGGGCGCAGATGCGCGCGCTCGGCCTGGGAGGGGGCGGCTTTGCCGCTGCGTCGAGGCCGGGCCGCTGCGTCAGGCGCGAGAGGAGAGCCCTGCGGCCCGGCCCCCGCGGCGGCCGGGAGAGACTGTTGCCATGGCTGCCGTGGGACAGAAGGGAATAGGCGTGTCTACAGTTCCCTCGCTTAGGCTCTTCTTCCCGCCTCTCAGCTCGCGCCACGCCGACCCTGGCTTCAGTGGGACGGTGCGAACAGCGCTATAGTCGTCACAGTCAGCAGGGTGAAGAGCAGTGCGGTGATATACCTGGAATTAACGTAAATACTGTAAGCCAACTATGTGTCAGTACACAGAGGTTTTAATTTGCTAAAGGTTAGTCAAGGCTATGGTTTCTCCAGTAGTCATGTATGGATGTGAGAGTTGGACCGTGAAGAAGGCTGAGCGCCAAAGAATTGATGCCTTTGAACTGTGGTGTTGGAGAAGACTCTTGAGAGTCCCTTGGACTGCAAGGAGATCCAAGCAGTCCATTCTGAAGGAGATCAGCCCTGAGATTTCTTTGGAGGGAATGATGCTAAAGCTGAAACTCCAGTCCTTTGGCCACCTCACGCGAAGAGTTGACTCATTGGAAAAGACTCTGATGCTGGGAGGGATTGG
This sequence comes from Antidorcas marsupialis, assembly GCA_006408585.1. Classification (NCBI taxonomy): domain Eukaryota; kingdom Metazoa; phylum Chordata; class Mammalia; order Artiodactyla; family Bovidae; genus Antidorcas; species Antidorcas marsupialis. Next base: position 293,651 of record SJYB01003195.1, on the reverse strand, counting down.
GGGCAGGAGGAGAAGGGGACGACTGAGGATGAGATGGCTGGATGGCATCACAGACTTGATGGATATGAGTCTGAGTGAACTCCGGGAGTTATGGATGGACAGGGAGGCCTGGCGTGGTGCAATTCATGGGGTCGCACAGAGTCGGACACGACTGAGTGACTGAACTGAACTAAACAGTGTGTCAGTATGCAGAATTAACAGTTATGCTGGGAGAACAGAGTAAATTTTGCATGTCCCATGCGAGCCTGGGCATATGGTCATGAACTATCTAGATGAAATTGATTTCCATGCAGAAATACAGCAAGAAGTTTTGTAGAAATTGACATAATAATCCCACAACTTATATGAAAGTATAAAATCCAAACAAAGCAAGACAATCCTGAAGAAGAACAAAATTTGAGAATTTGCATAGTAGTTCAAAGTTTATGGCAAACTGTAGTAATTAGGGTGATGGGGTATTAACACAAATATTAAGAAAGAAGCAAATGGAAGAAAATAGTGACTAGAAACAAAATCACCTGTGTATGCATACTTGCTTTCTGAAAAGCTGAAAATGTAGTAATAAGGGAACTGGCACTCTTTTCAATAATCATAAGCAATTGCATATCTATATAAAGTCTATAATTTTGACTCATGCTGCTGCTGTTAAGTCGCTTCACCTGCTTCCGGCTCTGTGCAACCCCATAGACGGCAGCCCCCCAGGCTCTTCTGTCCCTGGAATTCGCCAGGCAAGAACACTGGAGTGGGTTGCCCTTTCCTTCTCCAATGGGTGAAAGTGAAGTTGCTCAGTCGTGTCCGACCCTCAGAGACTCCATGGTCTGCAGCCTTCCAGGCTCCTCCGTCCATGGGATTCTCCAGGCAGGAGTACTGGAGTGGGGTACCGTTGCCTTCTCCGAATTTTGACTCATTTTCATACTAATTGAATTGCAAATCTAATTTTGAAAGCTACAACAATAAAAATTGTAATAGATAACACAGGAGCTTTCATGATCTTGTGGTAGGAAGTATTTCTTAAGTAGGAAATAAAAAACACTCATAGAAACATTTACATTAAATTAGGGCTACATTAAAATTAAAAGATTATGTTTATCAAAATAAAAATCTCAGAAAGTGAAAAGGTCAGCCACAGAACAGAAAAATATGTTTGGCAAATATATTAGCTTCATATACAGAACATACAGAGAACTTCATTAAATGAACAAGTCAATACACATAAAACTGCGACATTCAATATCAGCTTCACAGAAAATCACGTGGATAACGCAACATATGAAAAGATACCTAATATACTTTATTAGTCATCAAAGAAATGCAAATTAAAACCATAATGAGATACTATTCCACATCCACCCCGAAGACTATTTTTTTAAATAGTCAGAAAATAGCAAATTATTTTCAGAAACAGAAGCAAATCAAAGTTATTTTTTGTAATAAATGCAACATGTTAAAAGCTCTTCAGAAAGTGATTGTGCATTATCAGCTGGACATGAACATGCCCTGCTGCTGCTGCTAAGTCACGTCAGTCGTGTCTGACTCTGTGCAACCCCACAAACGGCAGCCTACCAGGTGCCCCCTTCCCTGGGATTCTCCAGGCAAGAATACTGGAGTGGGCTGCCATTTTCTTCTCCAATGCATGAAAGTGAAAAGTGAAAGTGAAGTCGCTCAGTCATGTCAGACTCTTAGCAACCCCATGGACTGCAGCCCACCAGGCTCCTCCATCCATGGGATTTTCCAGGCAAGAGTACTGGAGTGGAGTGCCATTGCCCTATGACTTAGCAATTCCACTTCCATGGAGAACCCCATTTCAATATACATATGACTATGTATAATATACATTTAATATATTTTTTCATATGTGATAAAACATGTAGCTATGTGTATAATGACATACATTATGTATATTTTACTTATATAGATATATATGTTATATGTACATATAGTCATAAGCACAATACTTATAATATCCATGAAATGGAAATAATATAGAATTTTAACTTGTTGCATATTCATAAAGTGGAATATTTTACAGCAATAAAAATTGACACACTATGCATAACCTACATAAATTTAATAAACATGTTCAAATGAATATTGTTAGACTAGAAAGTACATATACTCTATAATTTCATCTATATAAAGCATAANCCCACAAACGGCAGCCTACCAGGTGCCCCCTTTCCTGGGATTCTCCAGGCAAGAACACTGGAGTGGGCTGCCATTTCAATATACATATGACTGTGTATAATATACATTTAATATATTTTTTCGTATGTGATAAAACATGTAGCTATGTGTATAATGACATACATTATGTATATTTTACTTATATAGATATATATGTAATATGTACATATAGTCATAAGCACAATACTTATAATATCCATGAAATGGAAATAATATAGAATTTTAATTTGTTGCATATTCATAAAGTGGAATATTTCACAGCAATAAAAATTGACACACTATGCATAACCTACATAAATTTAATAAACATGTTCAAATGAATATTGTTAGACTAAAAAGTACATATACTCTATAATTTCATCTATATAAAGCATAAATGCCAGCTAAATTAATATATGGCCATGTAACCCATTAAAAATTTAAACTTAGGATGGTGACAATTGAGAAGAACAATACAGGCTTCTGAAAGCAATTGAGATTTTATCTGTGTGCTTATGGTGTGGCTTCAAAGGAGTATTCTTTGTAAAAATTTCCTAAATATTTTTCCACACTATACTTCAGTAAAATACCTTTTTTTAAGTAAAAGGTAAACCATGATTCCTGCCCCATGGGCAATTGCCAACATTCACTGAATCATAGAGGAAGCAAGGAAAGTCCAGCAAAACACCTACTTCTGCATCACTGACTACACTAAAGACTTTGACTGTGTGAATCACAGCAAATAGTGAAAAATTCTTAAAGAAATGTGAAAACTAGATCACCTTACCTGTCTGCTGAGAAATGTATATGTAGGTCAAGAAGCAGCCATGAGAACCAGACATGGAACACAGACTGGTTCAAAATTGGAAAAGGAGTATGACAAGACTGTGTATTGTCACCCTGCTTATTGAAATTCCATGCAGAACACATTATGTGAAATGCTGGGCTGGATGAATCACAAGCTGGATCCCAGATTGCTGAGAGGAATATCAACAATCTCAGATATTCAGATGATACTATTATAATGGCAGAAAATGTAAAGGAACTAAAGCGCCTCTTGATGAGGGTGAAAGAGGAGAAGAAAAAAGCTGGCTTGAAACAACATTCAAAAAACTAATATCATGGCATCTGGGTCACATCAGTCAATTCAGTCGCTCAGTCATGTCCAACTCTTTTGCAAACCCATGGACCGCAGCACACCAGGCCTCGCTGTCCATCACCAACCCCCAGAGTTTACTCAAACTCATGTCCATTGACGCCATCCCATCAGCTCATCTTCTGTCATCCCGTTCTCCTCGTGCCCTCAGTCTTTCCCAGCATCAGGGTCTTTTCCCATGAGTCAGTTCTTCACATCAGGTGGCCAAAAGGTTGGATTTTCAGCACAGCATCAGTCCTTTCAATGAATATTCAGGATTGATTTCCTCTAGGATGGACTGGTTGGATCTCCTTGCAGTCCCAGGGACTGTCTGGTCCCATCACTTGGTGGCAAATAGAAGGGCTAAAAGTGGAAGGAGTGACAGACTTTCTTTTCTTGGTCTCCAAAATCACTGCAGATGTGACTGCAGCCATGAAAATGAAAGATGCTTGCTACTTGGGAGGAAAGCTATAACAAATCTAGGCACCATGTTATAAAGCTGAGACATCACGATGCCAACAAAGATCCATATAGTAAAAACTACGGATTTCCCAGTAGTCATGTAGACATAACTGTTGAGAGCTGTACCATAAAAAGGCTGAGCACTTAAGAGTTGATGCTTTTGAATTGTGGTGCTGGAGAAGATTTTTAAGAGTTCCTTGGACACAAAGAGATCAAACCAATCAATCCTAAAGGAAATCAACCCAAAATAGTCATTGGAAGGATTGAGTTTGAAGCTGAAACTCCAATACTTTGGCCACCTGATGTGAAGAACTGACTCACTGGAAAAGACCCTGATGAAGAGAAAGATGGAGAGAAGGAAGTGAAGGGCGCAGCTAAGGGCCAGAGTGTTGGATGGCATCCCCGACTCAATGAACATGAGTTTGAGCAAGCTCCAGGAGATAGTGGACAGGGAAGCCTGGCGTGAGGCCTGGTGGGGTGGCAAAGAGGCAGACACGACTTAGCAACTGAACAACAACAACATGCCCCAAAGTGACTGAGGCACCTGAAAGTCTCTGTAGAAGAAAAATGCTACCATCAAAGTTAATTTTTAGTGTTTAGTAGCTCACAGATACTTTTCTAAACACTTTTCATCTACTATTTTCTTCAGTAGTTTATGAGGTAGATATTATACATTTTACATGGATGGCAACTGAGGCCAGAAGGATTTAGTGACCTGTACAGCCTCATGCAGTTAATGACTGGAACAGAGACTCTTTTTTGTATGAGATTCTTTCTTTGTAACTCATGATCCTCTCTAATATATCTCCTATGTACCCAAAATGAAGAATATCGTATCAAAATGCACTCTAATCAAGGGACTAGGCCATTTTTTATCTTCTTCATAATAAAGATGATAAATACATTGAAAGGAGCCCTCTGTGCTTCTAAGGGACTTTCTTCTCCTAAGTCTGATTGGTGAGTGGAATGGGGATGGGAAGAAGAAAACTCGTATTAGGACTTCTCTGGTGGTTTAGTGGCAAAAAATTTGCCTGTCAGTTTAGGAGACACAGGAGCTGGGATGATCCTCTGGAAAAGGAAATGGCAACCCACTCTATTATTCTTGCCTGGCAATTTACCAGGTGTGGACAGAGGAGCCAGGTGTGCTGCCGTCCATGAGGTCACCCAAGAGTCGGACATGACTTACTGACTAAACAGCAACAAGCATGTTAAGGTTGTTATATTATATTAAGCATATAATATGATTATATTTGGAGAAAATATTTGCTGCCTACCCTTGTTTTATTGTTTGTGCAATAAATTATCTTCCATATTAGGGATTAGCAAGTAGGTTTTTTCTTTTGTTTCTTATTTTTAAAATAGTTTCTGCCTTCATCAGTGCCATAATTTCTTTCCCCCCGAATGTATTATTTGCTGTGGATCTTAAATTCTTTTAAACTGAAAAAAAATATACATCAGTGTATAATAGAGTATTATTTGCATGTATATATTCATAACTCTCCATCATTAACTGGAAGTAATTTTAAAATGCAGTGGTCAGTATTTTAAATATTTTAAAGTATGACTAAGTTGCTGATTGAGTCACACGTAATTCATTAAATGACTCAGGGTTATGTTGCATTCTTAAAATGTTTCTTTGTACTTTTGAAAATCACCCCACTTGAAATAATAATAATTGTAGCTTTGATTTTTGAAACTTCATATTCTCCCTCTGCTACTGATTTGCATTATATGCTAAAAGACCTTTTGACTTAAAGCAGTAAAAAAATATGTTAAATAATGAAAAGCGCTGCCATAGTGATTTTTCTTCCTCTTCACTGTGGGTTGTCACATTCCACTTTTGTTTAATCCTTATGTCACTTGAAGTACTGAATGTTTCATTCTACTTCAGAAGAAAACTCACTAAAATATATTTCTGGAAAGGTTAGTCCTAGAACCCCCAAGGAGACGTCATGCTAACAGGATACATTGAATTCTTTTGCTTTTTCCTACCATGCAGAGTTTTATATATATATATAATTTCAGATCACAATTGACCAGAAGAGTTCACCTATACCAAGATCTGCATGTACATAATGTGTATTTTGTATGGTTTTTGGATACGATGATTAAATTTTTAAAATTTATATCATAAGTGTTCAAATGAATGAAAATGTATTATCTTGCTTTTTTAAAGTTCTGTATTTCTATTTTCAGACATCCTTTGTTTAAAAATTCATTAAAAATGTGCCATCCCTTGGAATAAAATGCTGTACTTTAGATGTAAGACCTGCCTGGTCACTAGTAACTTAGGTGAAATTTGAGGCCAATGTAATAAAAATATAAACCTAATTTGCCGAGTATAACAAATCAATTTTTTTGGCCTATATAATTCTCCCTTTTGAGAAAAAAAAATGGGGGGAAGCACTATTAAGAAAGCAAAAACTAAGCTTCTCAATTATAAGATCAGATATAAAACATAAGCTGTACAATTTTCATTAATTAAGCAACTCAATTTTCACATTCCCCTGTGGCTGAGCTGGTAAAGAACCCACCTGCATTGTGGGAAACCTGGGTTCAATCCCTGGGCTGGAAAGATCCCCTGGAGAAGAGAAAGTCTACCCACTCCAGTATTCTGGCCTGGAGAATTCCATGGACTGTATAGTCTATGGGGTCGCAAAGAGTGAGACACAAATGAGCGACTTTCACAAATAGTAGAAGACCATATAAAAGACACATCTGTTTGTACTACAGCTGAAAGCGTGCACAGCAATCTGGACAGGGCATCTGCATTGCCTTATGTAAATCAGAATAAATGGTTTTGTCCATCTACACATAAATTCATGATAAACGAGGGCAGATTTTCACAAACTGCACAGCAGAATGAAACAATATAAATGTCTAATTTTATAAAATTAAAGGTGGTGAAATTCTAAATTAAAACACGTAAGGCCTTATACCTAATCTAATACTGAATAAGGGCTGAAGCAATTGATTCAAGTTTCCTTCAATTCCTGGAGCTTCCCAGGTGGCTCACAGTAAGGAGTCTGCCCGAAATTAAGAGAATCAGATTCGATCCTTGGGTTGGAAAGATTCCCTAGAGGAGAGCATAGCAATCCACTCCAGTGTTCTTGCCTGGCGAATTCCATGAAGAGAAGAGCCTGGCGGGCTACAGTCCATGGGGTTGTAAAGAGTCATACATTACAAAACAACTAACACTTTCACTTTCCTTCAAGATCTATCACTTAAAATAGTGTTAGAAGATAATTATTCATGAATAACATGAATAATTAACATGAATGATTTTGTGTCCCACGTCACTGCCATCTGCAAGTCTTATGAAAAAGACATTTGCTCTCTTTCATTTTAGACTATGTCTTCAAGGATATTTGTTTCAATGAGAAGTCTTGAAGTGACTCATCCAAAGAAGAAAAAGGTGGGGGATGTTCCATGTGCTATTGAAAATAATATACACTCTTACGTTTAGATGGGCTTCCCTGGTGGCTCAGAGGTTAAAGCGTCTGCCTCCAATGCGGGAGACCCAGGTTCGATCCCTGGGTCGGGAAGATCCTCTGGAGAAAGAAATGGCAATCCACTCCAGTATTTTTGCCTGGAGAGTCCCATGGACAGAGAAGCCTAGCAGGTTACAGTCCATGGGGTCGCAGTGTCGGACACGACTGAGCAACTTCACCTTACCTTACCTCACCTCACCTTACATTTAGATGGGGTGATCAGTATCAGTCAGTTCAGTTCAGTTCAGTTCAGTCACTCAGTCCTGTCCGACTCTTTGCGACTCCATGAATCGCAACACACCAGGCCTCCCAGAGTTCACCCAAACCCACATCCATCGAGTCAGTGATGCCATCCAGCCATCTCATCCTCTGTCCTCCCCTTCTCCTCCTACCTCCAATCCCTCCCGGCATCAGAGTATTTTCCAATGAGTCAAGTCTTTGCATCACGCAGCCAAAGTATTAAAGTTTCAGCTTCAGCATCAGTCCTCAGTGAACACACAGGACTGATCTCCTTTAGGATGGACTGGTTGGATTTCCTTGCAGTCCAAGGGGCTCTCAAGAGTCTTCTCCAGTTCAAAAGTATCAATTCCTCGGCACTCAGCTTTCTTCACAGTCCAACTCTCACATCCAAACAGGACTACTGGAAAAAGCATAGCCTTGACTAGATACATATCTATTAATCCCATATGATATGATGTGTCATTTAAAGCCAGTGTTCTCTTGTTGACTTTCTGTCTGGATGATCTGTTTATTGATGTAAATAGAAAACATTACTATGAACAAAGCTAGTGGAAGTGATGAAATTCCAGGTGAGCTATTTCAAATCCTAAAAGATGATGCTGTTGAAGTGCTGCACTCAATATGCCAGTAAATTTGGAAAACTCAGCAGGACTGGAAAATTCAGTTTCATTCCAATCCCCCCAGAAAAGCAATGCCAACGAATGCTCAAATTGCTCTACCATTGCACTCATTTCACATGCTATCAAGATTAAGCTCAAAATCCTTCAATCTAGGCTTCAGCGATACATGAACTGAGAACTTCCAGATATATAAAGTGGATTTAGAAAAAGTAGAGGATCCAGAGATCAAATTGCCAACATCCTTTAGATCATAGAAAAAGCAAAGAAATTTAAAGAACACCTACTTCTACTTCATTGACTACACTAAAGCCTTTAACTGTGTGGATCACAACAAATTGTGGAAAATTCCTAAAAGAGATGAGAATACCAGACCACCTTACCTGCCTCCTGAGAAGCCTGTATACAGGTCAAGAAGCAACAGTTAGAACCAGACATGGAAAATGGACTGGTTCCAAATCAGGAAAGGAGTACATTAAGACTGTATACCATCACCCTGTTTATTTAACTTTAGTGCAGAGTGAAAGTGAAGTCTCTCAGTTGTGTCCAACTCTTAGTGACCCCATGGACTGTAACCTACCAGACTCCTCTGTCCATGGAGCTTTCCAGGCAAGAATACTGGAGTGGGCTGCCATTTCTTTCTCCAGGGGATCTTCCCAACCCAGTGACCGAACGTGGGTCTCCTGCATTGCAGACATGTGCTTTACCATCTGAGCCACCAGAGTCCATCATGAGAAACGCTGGGCTAAATGAAGCACAAGCTGGAATCAAGATGGCCGGGAGAAATATCAACAACTTCGGATATGCAGATAACACAACTTTAATGGCAGAAAGTGAAGAAGAGCTAAAGAGCCTCTTGCTGAAGGTGAAAGAAGACAGTGAAAAAGCTGACTTAAAACTCAACATTCAAAAAGCTAAGGTCATAGCATCTGGTCTCATCACTTCATCACAAATAGATGGGTAGAAAGTGGCCCCTTTGTCCATGGGATTCTCCAGGCAAGAATACTGGAGTGGGCAGCCTTTCCTTCCTCCAGGGAATCTTCCTGACCTGGGGATCAAACCCAAGTTTCCTTCATTGCAAGCAGATTCTTTACCATCTGAGCCACAGGGAAGCCCCAAATTTCAAGTGAACAACATAGTAACTTAACAATCAAGTACATTATGAAATGATTGCTATGGTAAATCTGTCACCATACAAAATTATTGCAGGATTACTAACTATATTCCCTATGCTGTATAGTAAATCCCCATGACTTATTTTATAACTAAAAGTTTATGATTCTTAATCGCCTTCACCTGTTCCACCCAATCTTTCACTCTCCCTTCCTCTGGCACCTACCAGGTTACATTACTTAAGTCTGTTTTTGTTTTGTTTTTAAAACATTAAATTTTGGTTTTACATGCTCACAAATGAATTGGTCATCTGAAATTACATTTTGCAAGCTTTATTCTAAATTGATTCTTTAAAATTTTCTACAACTTACATTTAGTATTTTGGGAGAAAATCCAAATGACATCATTTTAATTAATTTTTGACATTATTGTTTTTTTTAATCTACTTTTGCAAATAGTGACCCTTCTACTTCAGATCCCATCTTATTATTGCTTAACTGCTAGTAACTTTTAAAGTCTTAGTTTAGTATTATTCATTTTGAGAATTATTTTCTAACTTCTCACATGAAATTAACCATTTATCTAAGTAACAAACACTAATTGGGAATAAAATATGGGTTTGTAGTTTTTCTAGACAATAAAGATAGAGTGAAGGCAAAGCAGAATGTATTTAATCAATGAGTTATGCTATGCAAACACCAAGGCCCTTGAGGAGCCAACATACTTGTGTGAAGAGCCAGAACACTGACAGGGAACTTTGCACGAATCTAAGCTTGGTTTCCAAATCTGATAAAAGTAAAATAATGTGATAGTGACTTCTAGGTAGTGGAAGTGTTGAAAAAAAAAAAAATGTTAAAAGTAGAAGTATGAGACAGTGAAAAAGGCCTGATATAGGAACATGTGTGTTATGTCCAAGGACAGAAAGAACTGTTTGAGGTTAGGTAACATTAATCTTGGCATTTTGGACAAAATGCAAAAAGAGGAGCAGGCAGACAAGAGGGAGGAAAATGAATGGACGCTCAGTATTGATAATCATCAGAGGAATGCAAATTAAAACACCACCTTCCATGTCAGAATGTCTATCATCAAAAATACAATAAATAATAGGTGTTGGCAAAGATGTGAAGAAAAGGGAACCCTTGTACACTCGTCTTGGGGGTGTGAGTCAGTGCAGTCACTGTGAAAAGAAGTATAGACAGTCTTGAAAATATAAAACTACAATTTGCTCAAGCAGTTCCACTGCTGGTTGTGTGTCCAAAGATGAAAGCACTAATTTGAGAAACTACATGCACCTCAGTGTTCATAATTTACAACTGCCAGGTATGGAAGCAACTTAAGTTCTCGTGACATATGGAAGGATAAATAAGATGTGGTACATACATAGAACACACATTTTGGGGCACATATATGCATATATGTATATATAATGAAAAAATATTACTCAGGCATAACAAGTAATGAAATATTACCATTTGAAACAATGTAGATGAACCCAGAGAGTATTATACTTAGCAAAATAAGTCAGAGAAAGGCAAATATGGTATGATTTAACTTATAAGTGGAGCCTTTAAAAATGCAAATTATTGTATATGTTAAAACGTATTGACTCAGAGATATAGAAAACAAACTAGTGAATAGAATGAAGTGGATGTGGCAAGTTAGGAATATGGGATTAAGAGATATAAACTATTAGTGCTATGCATAAGATAAATATGCAACAAGCATGTATTTATACAGTCAGTTCATCAGTTCAATCTCTCAGTCATGTCCGAATCTGCGACCCCATGGACTGCAGCACAGCACACTTCCCTGTCCATCACCAACTCCCGGAGTTTACTCAAACCCATGTTGGTGATGCCATCCGACCATCTCATCCTCTGTCGTCCCCTTCTCATCCCACCTTCAATCTTTCCCAGCATCAGGGTCTTTTCCAATGAGTCAGCTCTTCACATCAGGTGGCCCAAGGATTGGAGTTTCAGCTTCAAGATCAATCCTTCCAATGAATATTCAGGACTGATTTCCTTTAGGATTGACTGGTTGGACCTCCTAGCAGTCCAAGGGACTCTCAAGAGTCTTCTCCAAGACCACAGTTGAAAAACATCCATTCTTCAGTGCTCAGCTTTCTTTATAGTCCAATTCTCACATCCATACATGACTACTGGAAAAACCATAGCCTTGACTAGGTGCACCTTTGTTACCAAAGTAATGTCTCTGATTTTTAATATGCTGTTTAGGTTGGTCATAGTTTTGCTTCAAAGGAGCAATCATCTTTTAATTTCATGGCTGCAGTCACCATCTGCAATGATTTTGTAGCCAAAAAAAGTAGTTTGCCACTGTTTCCATTGTTTCCCCATCTATTTGCCATGAAGTGATGGGACCAGATGCCATCATCTTAGTTTTCTGAATGTTGAGCTTTAAGCCAACATTTTCACTCTCCTATTTCACTTTCATCAAGAGGCTCTTTAGTTCTTCTTCACTTTCTGCCATAATGGTGGTGTCATCATATCTGAGGTTATTGATATTTCTCCCAGAAATCCAGCTTGTGCTTCATCCAGCTCAGCATTTCTCATGATATATCCTGCATATAAGTTAAATAAGCAGGGTGACAATATGCAGCCTTGATGTCCTCCTTTTCTGGTTTGGAACCAGTCTGTTGTTCCATGTTCAGTTCTGACTCTTGCTTCTTGACCTGCATACAGATTTGTCAGGAGGCAAGACAGGTGGTCTGGTTTTCCATCTGTTTAAGAATTTTCCACAGTTTGTTATGATCCACACAGTCAAAGGATTTGGCATAGTCAATAAAGCAAAAATAAATGTTTTTCTGGTACTCTCTTGTTTTTTGATTATCCAACAGATGTTGGCACTTTGATCTCTGGTTCCTCTGCCTTTTCTAAATTCAGCTTGAATATCTGAAAATTCACAGTTCACGTACTGTTGAAGCCTGGCTTGGAGAATTTTGAGCATTACTTTGCTAGTGTGTGAGATGAGTGCAGTTGTGTGGTAGTTTCAGAATTCTTTGGCATTGCCTTTCTTTGGGATTGGAATGAAAACTGACCTCTTCTAGTCCTGTTGCTGCTGCTACTGCTGCTGCTACGTCGCTTCAGTCGTGTCCAACTCTGTGCAAGTGACCTCAGAGACAGCAGCCCACCAGGCTTCTCCGTCCCTGGGACTCTCCAGGCAAGAACGCTGGAGTGGGTTGCCATTTCCTTCTCCCAATGCATGGAAGTGAAAATGAAAGGGAAGTCGCTCAGTCTTGCCCGACTCCTAGCGACCCCGTGGACTGCAGCCCACCAGGCTCCTCCATCCACGGGATTTTCCAGGCAAGAGTACTGGAGTGGGGCGCCATTGCCTTCTCCCTTCTAGTCCTGTGGCCCCTGCTAAATTTCCCAGATTTGCTGGCATACTGAGTGNTTCACAGTTCACGTACTGTTGAAGCCTGGCTTGGAGAATTTTGAGCATTACTTTGCTAGTGTGTGAGATGAGTGCAGTTGTGTGGTAGTTTCAGAATCCTTTGGCATTGCCTTTCTTTGGGATTGGAATGAAAACTGACCTCTTCTAGTCCTGTTGCTGCTGCTACTGCTGCTGCTACATCGCTTCAGTCGTGTCCAACTCTGTGCAAGTGACCTCAGAGACAGCAGCCCACCAGGCTTCTCCGTCCCTGGGATTCTCCAGGCAAGAACGCTGGAGTGGGTTGCCATTTCCTTCTCCCAATGCATGGAAGTGAGAATGAAAATGAAGTCGCTCAGTCTTGTCCGACTCCTAGCGACCCCGTGGACTGCAGCCCACCAGGCTCCTCCATCCACGGGATTTTCCAGGCAAGAGTACTGGAGTGGGGTGCCATTGCCTTCTCCTTTCTAGTCCTGTGGCCCCTGCTAAATTTCCCAGATTTGCTGGCATACTGAGTGCAGCACTTTCACAGCATCATCTTTTAGGATTCAAAATAGTTCAACTGGAATTCCATCAACTCCACTAGCTTTGTTCCTAGTGACGCTTTCTAAGGCCCAGTTGACTTCACATTCCAGGATGTCTGACTCTAGGTGAATGATCACACCATCATGATTATCTGGATCTTGAAGATGCTTTTTGGATAGTTCTGTGTATTCTGCCACCTCTTCTGAATATCTTCTGCTTCTGTTAGGTCCATACCATTTCTTTCCTTTACTGAGTCCATCTTGGCAAGAAATGTTCCCTTGGTATTTCTAATTTTCTTGAAGAGCTCTCTAGTCCTTCCCATTCTATTTTTCCCTCTATATCTTTGCGTTGATCTGAAGAGGGCTTTCTTATCTCTCCTTGCTATTCTTCGGAACTCTGCATTCAAATGGGTATATCTTTCCTTTTCTCCTTTGCCTTTCACTTCTCTTCTTTTCATAGCTATTTGTAGGCCTCCTCAGACAACCTTTTCGCCTTTTTGCATTTCTCTTTCTTGGGGATGGTATGTTATGCAGTATGGGGTAATAAAGCCAATATTTTGAAATAACTCTAAGAACAATGATAAAAATGCTGAGTTAATATGTTGTACATCTCAAACTACAATGATATAATATTATAAATAAATTATTCTTCAATAAAAAATACAAACCCTATCACAGATGATAAATTCTATCTCAATTAGCTACTTATCAGTTCACTAAAAGTGTTGGTTTTGAAGTGACAATCATGTGTCAAGAATATGGCAGAGTATATCTTTGGATATGATGTTTACATTTACTAAATTCCTTACTGTTATAATTTAATAGATACATCCAGTAATGTAGTTATCATGGGTACCACAAAATACCTCTCCTATACTCCTTCAGTTTTTAAATATAGAGAATTTGAAGGGCAGATTACTAATGGCTAAAACTGACAGATATAAGCATTCTATTAAAATCTCTTCAATTAAATGCTATTTTCTAGAATACATATACTTATTTATTACCCTATCTGAGGATCATTTTTTAAAGTTAAATCTAGGATAATCATATTGTGTCTGCTGGAAGATAACTCAAGAAAATAAGTGAAGGTTGTATTTAGATTTTTAACATTACAAGTGGTCATAGAAATAATCTCATCACAGTTCTTACTTAATAGGTAAATCATGTGGTCTAGAGATGCTAAATAACTTTACAAAGAGTATACATCCAGTTGTGTTAGACACAAGAAAGAATCTAATTTACCAGCCTTATTCTCCATCTCTATTAGTTTATTCCCAAAATATCAGAGTAGACTACAATTGCTCTTATTGTATAAACTCTGCTACCCTTCTTTTATAAAGCACAGTGATACTTTTTTGTTCAGTTTGTATTTCCAGTACCTAAAAAGGTATCTTGAACCTAGGAAGTGCCCAATAAATGATGATAAACAATTAGTGAAAGAATGAATGAATAAAAAGAAATGATATAATATGGCTGTAAAACATTCAAAAAGTCAAGGATGATATGTCATTTCTGAGTGTAAGATTTCTAGTTACTGATATTTTCCTTTTGTATGAAATGCATTTCTTTTTCATTACTGTATAATATATATTATTAAACTTACTTAGCTTAATTAAGAACAATTTAATTTTAACACAAACTGATGACACTTCAGTTAATATTTTGCCTGAAATTGGGTTCAATCTGAATGTAGGTAATTAAATTTCTTTACTTCAAACCTGCAGTGCACTTCCTTCTACTCAATACTAAAGCTTTTTAGAGGAAAAAAAAAAAAAAAAAACCTTTAAACATGCACATATAAGGTCACATTTGTGTCACAATCCAAAATAATCACATGTCTATTTAGGAAGGAGATGCTCAAATGACCCATTTTTTAAAAAGCTGAAAATCATTTTGACTGATTAAAAGTAATGAGAAGCAAATAAAGTGTTTTGTGGTAATGATGAATTTTAAATGTGATGGAGACTACTGTGGACTTTCAGATGAGATGGAAATACACACATCAAACTCTTCACACCATAATGTGTGTGTGTGTGTAAAGAATGACGTCAACACAGGCACTGCACACTAGGGGAGTCTGTCGGTCAAGTGATAAGATAATTCAAGAAATGTGTGCCACATACTGTAAAGATGAGATCAGTGGATAGAATTCTGCTCTGATTTGATAAACTGCAGGTAGCAATATGCTAAATGAGGAACGAAAACAGAAAAGGCATTACCATCATTACTTGTAAGATGCCAGGCATTTCTCTATAAAGTTACTTGCATTAATTTATTTAACTCTCCCAACTCTATCAGGTGGACATTCCTATAGGAACAAAGAATGTAAGCTACTTCACAAGAATTCAGACTGTTACTAATTTTCAAACCTCTGGCAATTAGAACCCGAAGTGAACATTCCTAGGTAATCTGCTGTCTTGCCTCACACATAATGGTTACATAAATTATAATAATCAATATATCTCAAATCTAAATAGTTTTTAAAAGTATAATTTTTTAAAAAAGAAAAAAGCACACACACACACACAAATTGTAATTTGAAAGAATATTTAATGACATATTTGAATATTCACAGCTCTTGGCTGAGTTTAAAAATTCTAAATGAGTATGAAAAGAATGCATACACATACAATGTGCTTGACTAACCATGTTTACAATTACATGGATTTTTCAGGAAACATATGGACGGTTCATTTTCTATACCATTGAATGTGGGAGAATATCTGACTATACTTTCACACGTGAATGAAAACTGGTTGTATATATAATAATTAGTCACATGATTTTTTGTTTGAAATGAGAAATTCAGGATATGAAAGGACTACTAATAAACTTAAGGGCAATAAAACATATGAAGCAAAATAGAATGCTGTAGATATGGGGAAAAACTGAAGGCAAAATCCTAGAAATAAATTTGATAATATTTGTATAATAGCATTTTATACCTTTCAGATTAAAACAGTCTAAATAGTGGGAAAGAGGTGGAATTCAAGAACAGATAAAATCATTGTGGCAATGGATATTAGGGTACATGTGTCTTTTCTGTTATGGTTCTCTCAGGGTATAGGCCCAGTAGTGGGATTTCTGGGTCATNATATTTGTATAATAGCATTTTATACCTTTCAGATTAAAACAGTCTAAATAGTGGGAAAGAGGTGGAATTCAAGAACAGATAAAATCATTGTGGCAATGGATATTAGGGTACATGTGTCTTTTCTGTTATGGTTCTCTCAGGGTATAGGCCCAGTAGTGGGATTTCTGGGTCATAGGATAGTTTTATTACCTTTTTTAAAGAAATTTCCATACTATTCTCCATAGCAACTGTATCAGTAGAAGCAAGCCAGTTGTCCATCAGCAGATAAAGGGGTAAAGAAGTTGTGGCACATATGTAATATTATTATGCAATAATGGAATATTACCCAGCCATAAAAGGGACACATTTGAGTCAGCTCTACAGAGGTGGGTGAACTGAGAGCCTGTTATACTGAATGAAATAAGTCAGAAAGAGAAAAATGAACTGTGTCTATTTTTTTACTTTAAACTGGAGGCTCATCGCTTTGTTACGTTGCGTTGGTCTCTCGCATCCGCACGAAGCAGCCATCCGTCTGCATATGTCCCCTCCCCCCGGATCCCGTCTCTCAGCCCGCCTCATCCTTCTAGATTGCCGCAAAGCACCGGGTTTGAGCCAGTGCATCCTGCAGCAAACTCCCACTGGCTCTCCATTTTACATACGGAAACGGGACTGTTTCGGTGTTGCTCTTTTCAGTCTGTCTCCCACCCCCGGCCCCGCCTCCTTCCACCACTATGCTCTCTATGTCAGCTTCTCATTGCTGCNATAAAATCATTGTGGCAATGGATATTAGGGTACATGTGTCTTTTCTGTTATGGTTCTCTCAGGGTATAGGCCCAGTAGTGGGATTTCTGGGTCATATGATAGTTTTATTACCTTTTTTAAAGAAATTTCCATACTATTCTCCATAGCAACTGTATCAGTAGAAGCAAGCCGGTTGTCCATCAGCAGATAAAGGGGTAAAGAAGTTGTGGTACATATGTAATATTATTATGTAATAATGGAATATTACCCAGCCATAAAAGGGACACATTTGAGTCAGTTCTACAGAGGCGGGTGAACTGAGAGCCTGTTATACTGAATGAAATAAGTCAGAAAGAGAAAAATGAACTGTGTCTATTTTTTGTTTTAAACTGGAGGCTGATCGCTTTGTTACGTTGCGTTGGTCTCTGCCGTGCATCTGCACGAAGCAGCCATCGGTCTGCATATGTCCCCTCCCCCCGGATCCCGTCTCTCAGCCCGCCTCATCCTTCTAGATTGCCACAAAGCACCAGGTTTGAGCCAGTGCATCCTGCAGCAAACTCCCACTGGCTCTCCATTTTACATATGGAAACGGGACTGTTTCGCTGTTGCTCTTTTCAGTCTGTCTCCCACCCCCCGGCCCCGCCTCCTTCCACCACTGTGCTCTCTATGTCAGCTTCTCATTGCTGCCGTGCAGAATGAGTGGGTGCATCACTACCGTCTTTCTAGGTCCCGTACACTTGCATTAACGTACAATATTTGTTTTTCTCTTTCTGACTTACTTCAGATAGGCCCTAGGTCCATCCACCTCATTAGAACTGAAAACTCTAAAGTTATGCACATATGGGTTGGAGGCGCAAAAGAGCCCAAGGAAAGGTCAGAGCTGGGAAGGCTTACAAATGGCCTGAGCTTTCAGTGTGCCTCCCCACCCACAAACAAACCCACTAGACACAGGGCCACTAGTTTGAGGTATTTAGGACAAATCTCTAATATTTAACTGACTGCCAGCACATAAGGGTGACATCTGTGATGCCTGCCTAAAAATTTTTAAAAAAGAACATTTGTTTTTGAAAGATCATAGGGAGAGGCCAGCAATAACTCATTGCAAGTGAGACTGATTTCACAAATCTGGTTTGAAAAGTTACTTCACAAGTAAGCAAACATAAAACAACAACGGTAAATTTCAGAAAGGAAATTAAATCTATAGTTTCCACAATATATTACCTAAAATATTGAATTTTCAAAGAAACAAGAAAATGTGTGCCATTTTCTAGGAGAAAAATTGTCCATAGAATCAGTTTTCACGTATCTTCATATGTTGTGTGTAACAAACAATAGACGAACATTTTGAAACTGCTATAAATATATATTTATTCCAAGATGTAAGGAAAACCATGTTTAAAAAATTAAACAACAGTATGGAAAGAGTGGAGATAGAAATTATGAAAAGGAAACAAGTGGCATATCTCAAGTTGCAAAGTAAAATAAAATGAATTAAAATTAAAAATATTACTCAGGGGGACATAATTGAACTGCAAGAAGAAAGAATCACTGAATCCAGAGATGAATAAAAAAAAAAAAAAAGCACAATCTGAAGGACAAAGGTAAAAAGGAAAGGGAAAAAAGAATCCCAGAGACTTGTAGGATAACAAATCAATGCATACATACATATGTAATGGGAATTTGAGAAAAAGAGGCGATGAAGAAGATAAGGGGAAAAAATGAAAAAAAAAGGCTGAAAATGTCACAGTTTTAGTGAAAGACAAGCTATACTTCCAAGAAACATGCACAGACATGTAACAGTCAACTGCTATTGATAGTTCAGTTCAGTTCAGTTCAGTCGCTCAGGCGTGTCCAACTCTTTGTGACCCCATGAACCGAAGCACCCCAGGCCTCCCTGTCCATCACCAACTCCCAGAGTTTACTTAAACTCATGTCCTGAGTTGGTGGTACCATCCAACCATCTCATCCTCTGTTGTCCCCTTCTTCTCCTGCCCTCAATCTTTCCCAGCATCAGGGTCTTTTCAAATGAATCAGCTCTTCGCATCAGGTGGCCAAAGTATTGGAGTTTTAGCTTCAAAATCAGTCCTTCCAATGAACACCCAGGACTGATAGAATCAAGGTAAACAGAAAATCTTGAAAATGGGANAGTTCAGTTCAGTTCAGTCGCTCAGGCGTGTCCAACTCTTTGTGACCCCATGAACCGAAGCACCCCAGGCCTCCCTGTCCATCACCAACTCCCAGAGTTTACTTAAACTCATGTCCTGAGTTGGTGGTACCATCCAACCATCTCATCCTCTGTTGTCCCCTTCTTCTCCTGCCCTCAATCTTTCCCAGCATCAGGGTCTTTTCAAATGAATCAGCTCTTCGCATCAGGTGGCCAAAGTATTGGAGTTTTAGCTTCAAAATCAGTCCTTCCAATGAACACCCAGGACTGATAGAATCAAGGTAAATAGAAAATCTTGAAAATGGGAAGAGAAAATTGACTCATGATGTACAGGAGAGCATCAGTACAATTAACAGCTGAAGTCTCTAAATAAAGCAGATGGCGAAAGAAAATGAAATTATTTTTAAATGATATTTAAAGTTCTGAAAGGAAAAAACAAAAACAAAAACTCTACGAAGCCAGAATTCTATCCAGCAAGAAAAACGTTATCTTTCTAAATTGGAGATGAAATAAGGCCATTTCCAGATAAATATAAGACTGAAAGAATTCATTACATGTGTGTGCACGCGGGTATTTGCATCAGGCATTTCCGACTCTTTGCAACCCTTTGGAGTGTAGTCCGGCAGCCTCCTCTGCCCATGGGATTCTTCAAGCAAGAATACTGGTATAGGTTGCCATGCCTTTCCCTATGGTATCTTTTTTACCCAGGGATTGAACCCCAGTCTCCTAAGGTTCCTGTGTTGCAGGCAGATTCTTTACTGCTGAGCCACCTAACCTTCTAAAAAGAAACATTAAAGTCCTTTAAAATGAAAAATAGCGATTCCAGGTGATAACTGAAATTCAAATGAAGAAATAAAGAGTACCAGAGGTTGTGAACCTGTGGGTGAAAATAAAAGAATATAGATATATTCTTAGACCATTTACTATCTTAACACTTTGAAGACACAGATTTCATAAAAAATTATAACACCAACTGTTGGGATGAACATCATAAAAGCATAGCATATATGACAATAATAGCAAAAAAGGACAGAGGGGCTATATTTGAGCAGATTTCTATATTTTACTTGAATTAAGTTATTATTAATCTAAAATGGTAAGATGCCTATCATTATCACTCAGACAATTAAAAAAAGACAACTTCAAAGTGTATAGTTAAAATAAAAACAAAGAAAATACGATAGTATTTTAAAATTTTATATTTACTTGACGCAAAAGAATAGTCAAGTAAGAAGAACAATAAGGAAGAAATATGGAACACATACAGAGAAATGCCAAATATAAATTTCAATCATATCAATAATTACAATAAATGTGAATAGTCTATAGACTGTCAAACTTGAATAAAAAGCAAAATTTGGCCATGTGTCATGCATTAGTAAACCTTCCGTTCAATGATAAAATAAGTTGAAAGTAGAAAGAAAAAGTGTACTATGTAAACATGAACTGAAGAGAGCTTGAGTGATTATAGTAACATCAATAAAACGGACTTTAGGGCAAATATACCTGAGAAACAGAAATATTTCACAACGTTAAAACATTCACTTTAGCAGGAAGGTATAACAATACAAATATATACGCGTTCATGTGTGTTCATTCATCCAGATTTACAGAATTAAAGAGAAATGGATGATTAATACAACAATATTAATTAGAGACATCAATTGCTCTCTCAATAACTGATAAAATAGGCAGGAAACCAGAAGGATATAGAGGACCGCACAGCACTAGCAGTCAGGCTGAACCGACACTCACAGAGCACCCCGACTGGATACAGGGCTCCCCTGGCGGCTCAGCCGGTAGAGAATCTGCCAGCAACTCGGGAGACCCCAGGTTGAGCCCCGGTTGGGAAGATCCCCTGGAGAAGGGAAAGGCCACCTGACCTGCCTCTTGAGAAATCTGTATGCAGGTCAGGAAGCAACAGTTAGAAGTGGACATGGAACAACAGACTGGTTCCAAATAGGAAAAGGAGTACGTCAAGGCTGTATATTGTCACCCTGCTTATTTAACTTCTATGCAGAGTACATCATGAGAAACGCTGGGCTGGAAGAAGCACAAGCTGGAATCAAGATTGCCGGGAGAAATATCAATA
>SJYB01003195.1:254212-266259 GCA_006408585.1 Antidorcas marsupialis | reverse complement strand
GGAGATGGTGATGGACAGGGAGGCCTGGCGTGCTGCGATTCATGGGGTCGCGAAGAGTCGGACATGACTGAGCGACTGAACTGAACTGAAGTGAACCCACTCTAGTGTTCTGGCCTGGAGAATTCCATGAACTGTATAGGCCATGGGGTCGCAGAGAGTTAGACGTGACTGAGCGTCTTTCCATTCCACTTTCCAATTGTATATGGGATCATTCTTCAGGGAAAGTACACCAAACCACAATAAATATCAATAAGTTTACATGGATTGAAATAATGGAAAGTGTGTTTCCAGATAAAAATAGAGTTCAATTATAAATCAATAATAATAAATGAATCAAAAAATTCCTTTCTCCAATTTTGGAAATTAAAAAGCATACTTATACATACTTTGGGCTTCCCAGGTGTCTCAGATGGTAAAGAATCTGGCCTGCAATGCAGGAGACATTAAAGACGTGGTTTCCATCCCTGGGTCAGGAAGATCCCCTGGAGGAAGGCATGGCAACTCTCTGCAGTATTCTTGCCTGGAGAATCCCAAGGACAGAGGCACCCGACATGCTATAGTCCATTGGGTCATAAAGACTCAGACACAACTGAAGTGACTTAGCACGCGTGCACACATATGGACTTCATGGCTCAAAGACGAAAGCATAAGGGAAATTGCAGAATACTGGAGTGGGTAGCCTTTCCCTTCTCCAGGGGGGTCTTTCCAACCCAGGGATCAAACCCAGGTCTCCTGCATTGCAGGCGGATTCTTTACCAGCTGAGCCATCAGAGAAGCCCATAAGGGAAATCAGAAAAATTTAAAGATTGAAGTAAAATTTAGAACATTATTGAATAAACAGGAAATGGATGATATTTATATAATAACAATTTCAGTTCTGTTCAGTCGCTCAGTCGTGTCTGACTCTTCACGACCTCACGGACTGCAACACGCGAGGCCTCCCTGTCCATCACCAACTCCCAGAGGTTATGTAAACTCATGTCCATTGAGTTGGTGATGCCATCCAGCCATCTCATCCTCTGTCATCCCCTTTTCCTCCTACCTTTAATCTTTCCCAGCATCAGGGTCTTTTCCAAGGAGTCAGCTGGCCAAATCAGTCCTTCCAATGAACACCCAGGACTGATATCCTTTGGGATGGACTGGTTGGATATCCTAATATAGGTAATTTCTAATAAATCATAAAAGTCACATATTTTTTAGATAATTAGCCTAGGAGGAAAATGCATAAACATCATCAGTCATACAATAAGAATTGACGGAAACAAACAAAAAATGCACCATATTTTAACACTGATTAAGGCTCCTGGAAAATGCAAATGTTTAATATTTGTATATTAGGCTGTTTACTCTATATTGAGCTATATTCTAATATTATTTATCATCTACTTGTGGTTATTAAGCCCTTGAAATGGAACTGGTATAAAATGGTATAAAATGAGGTATGCTCTAAGTGTAAAATACNTCAGCTGGCCAAATCAGTCCTTCCAATGAACACCCAGGACTGATATCCTTTGGGATGGACTGGTTGGATATCCTAATATAGGTAATTTCTAATAAATCATAAAAGTCACATATTTTTTAGATAATTAGCCTAGGAGGAAAATGCATAAACATCATCAGTCATACAATAAGAATTGACGGAAACAAACAAAAAATGCACCATATTTTAACACTGATTAAGGCTCCTGGAAAATGCAAATGTTTAATATTTGTATATTAGGCTGTTTACTCTATATTGAGCTATATTCTAATATTATTTATCATCTACTTGTGGTTATTAAGCCCTTGAAATGGAACTGGTATAAAATGGTATAAAATGAGGTATGCTCTAAGTGTAAAATACATACTGAATTTCAAAACTACAAAAAAATGGAATTTAAGGTATCTCATTAATAATACACATTTAATATATGCTGACGTATTTTGGAATCATACTCAAATATCTATGGATGGTGAATTGTGGGTATGCTTTGCCAAGTTCTTCATATGTAAAATTGAATAAAATAAGCATACTCTCGTTTGAAAATTAGGAAAAACAAGGATATTGGAAATAAATCTGGACGATCAAGAGAAAATACGTATAACTTCTTAAGGGTCAGAGCCTCATTAAGGTATTCCATAGAGGAATAAAGTAACTCTTCTCACTCCCCAATATTTGTATCACATGTGGCACATAATTTTAATGGTAATTTATTTATATGTCCCAAGCCTTATTAGGCTGTGAATGTATTAGGTCACATTCTCTGTTCCTAGATGTTTAATACCACTTGTTGAATGCTTTTGAAATAATACCTAATTTAAGGGAAAAAAATCACATTTCATACATGAATGTTTATGATTTTTAGATTATTATGACATGACTCACATATGCTTTTTATAGATGGAAACAGATTTTACATCATACTTACTAAAGCTTCATTTTTCAATAATTTCATAAACACTCATTGGAAAGAAATTTCCTATTTCTACTAACTGCTATAGGAAATGTCATGTTTAGCAAAACATTTGAAGAGTTAATCTATTTTTTCCCATTGTGAAGATTGTGGTTATTTCTAATTGGTGTGCCAACCTTGAGTACAGACATATTTTCTATAGTTTAAGAGTTAGAAGCAAGTTTATTTATTTATTTTTAAACAGAGAAGAACATGAAACATTCTATAAGCAATGCAAAGACCAAAAACAGAGCAGGCTAACTTGTACTACCTATCACAGAACTTCAAATTTAATATATGATTTATAAATATCTTCTAAATGTTAATAACCTTTTACCAAATAATATCTTATTCTCAAGACTGATTTCTTGTTTTCCAGATGGACATATTTGTTTGATAAAGTTTGCTTAATTAATGCCTAGAATGGTTAAAACAGAAAGAAGCGTTTCTCCCTTCTAAAGACTGAAGAGCCTATTACTTCTTGGAAAGAGAAAAATATAACAACAATTTATTGAATATTTTCTCACATGTAATTTAAGTGCTTATTCCTTCTTACTAAAGAGAACTGTGTATAAGGAAAATGTGTACTCTAGTATATGTCAAAAAGGATTTGAGTTGGAACTGTGTGATTCCAACAAGACGACACACTTGGAAAGGCAACACTGTGGAGTCAGCAAAAAGATCAGTTCTTGCCGGAGGGTAGGATGGAGAAAGGAACAGGGCAAAGCAGAGAGGACTCTGAAGGCAGGGAGACCACTCTGCACAGTACTGTAATGAGGAGTGTACTTCGTTACACAGCCGTCTAAACTCACAGAANAATTAATGCCTAGAATGGTTAAAACAGAAAGAAGCGTTTCTCCCTTCTAAAGACTGAAGAGCCTATTACTTCTTGGAAAGAGAAAAATATAACAATTTATTGAATATTTTCTCACATGTAATTTAAGTGCTTATTCCTTCTTATTAAAGAGAACTGTGTATAAGGAAAATGTGTACCCTAATATATGTCAAAAAGGATTTGAGTTGGAATTGTGTGATTCCAACAATACGACACACTTGGAAAGACAACACTGTGGAGTCAGCAAAAAGATCAGTTCTTGCCGGAGGGTAGGATGGAGAAAGGAACAGGGCAAAGCAGAGAGGAATCTGAAGGCAGGGAGACCACTCTGCACAGTACTGTAATGAGGAGTGTACTTCATTACACAGCCGTCTAAACTCACAGAAGGTACAAATTCAAGACTAAGTCCTAATGAAAATGATGAACCTTTGGCGACAATGATGTGTCAATGTTTGTCCATCAATTGTAACAAATGCACCACTTGAGGTGAGGGGGATGCTGCTAATGGAGAAGCTATTTGCATGTGTTGGGGAAGGTGGTCTCTGGGAACTCTGTACCTGCTGCTCAGCACTGATGTGCATCTAAAACTCCTGTAAAAAATCGAAGTCTGTGTTTTGGCCAATAGAATAAGGCAGAAGGAACGCTGCGCCAGTTCTGAGCCTAGACCGCAAAAGGCCTAATACATTTCTCCCTTCCTTCTTGTGCTTCTGACATTGNCACAGAAGGTACAAATTCAAGACTAAGTCCTAATGAAAATGATGAACCTTTGGCGACAATGATGTGTCAATGTTTGTCCATCAATTGTAACAAATGTACCACTTGAGGTGAGGGGGATGCTGCTAATGGAGAAGTTATTTGCATGTGTTGGGGAAGGTGGTCTCTGGGAACTCTGTACCTGCTGCTCAGCACTGATGTGCATCTAAAACTCCTGTAAAAAATAGAAGTCTGTGTTTTGGCCGATAGAATAAGGCAGAAGGAACGCCGCGCCAGTTCTGAGCCTAGACCGCAAAAGGCCTAATACATTTCTCCCTTCCTTCTTGTGCTTCTGACATTGTCTTGGGGGGAAAAAAAAAAAACCTGCCTGAACGGACCCACTAGTTGTAGGAGAAGGAATAGAATAGAGTCACTTGGAGCAGAAACAAATCGTCTGAGCCAGGGGTGGCCTAGATCAGCAAGCTCTCATGCAACCCCGAGTCTCTCCACGTGGAGCACTGGTGAAGAAGCTGCCTGCCAGTGCAGCAGATGAGAGAGACGCAGGCTCAGTCCAGGCTCCACCTCTGGGTCAGGAAGAGCCCCTGGACAGGAAATAGCAAAACCCACTCCAGTGTGGAGAGGGCAGTGGCACCCACTCCAGTACTCTTGCCTGGTAAATCCCATGGATGGAGGAGCCTGGTAGGCTGCGGTCCATGGGATCACTAAGAGTCGGACACGACTGAAGCGACTTAGCAGCAGCACTCCAATATTCTTGCCTGGAAAATTCCATGGACAAAGGACTCTGGTGGGCTATAGTTTGTGGAGTCACAATGAGCGGTACNTCACTAAGAGTCGGACACGACTGAAGCGACTTAGCAGCAGCACTCCAATATTCTTGCCTGGAAAATTCCATGGACAAAGGACTCTGGTGGGCTATAGTTTGTGGAGTCACAATGAGCGGTACATGACTGAGCAACTGAGCACACACACATCCAACCACAGGTCCATGAGAACAGTGGTTATTGTTCTAAGTCAAAATATATATATATCAAGTTTAGTTAAAAAAATATGAGCATGAGCTAAGAGATGGCTCTTTGAGTGTGAAATAAGAAATATGCTATTTTAAGATCTATATGGAGGGCTGCACACAAAGAAAACACAGTAAAACTTGGTGCTAAGATCCCAGAAAAGTGTATCTCTAAATCTGGGCAAATCCAGAGGTTTTAGGGTACAGCAGGCTCAGAAATCGTTTTAAAAATCTCTATTCTAGTTTGCTCATAGAGAAGCTTTATTTTAGAGTGGAACTATTGAACTATAACTAGGAACTATAAAACTAACCAGGTTTATAGTCAACCAGCAGGATTCAAATGGGTTATTTTAGTTATTTTAGCATGTATATCATCCTCCAGAATAGCAAGATGGAGAAGGAGAAAATAGAATGGAATACACATTAAAAAATAGACTGATTTATGGAAGATCTTCAAGTACAGTCGATGTGAGGAAAAGAGGAAACCAGGTAAGAACTGAGTGAATAGTCAATGAATTTCAGTTAAATTGAAATTCAGGCCTGGATACCCATGAAAGGGTCTGATGATAGAATGGGAAGTCTAGGGAGGATATCAACAAACATTTCCTATCTCACATATTTTATTATCCTGGTACCACCTTGGACTGGTTAATTTTATGGTCAATTTGACTGAGCTAAAAGATATCTAGATAGCTGGTATTAATAGAACATTACTTCTCAGTGTTATCTGTGAAGGTGTTTCTCAAGGGACTATTATTTGAATCTGTAGAATGAGTAAAGAAGACCACCATCACTAACACGTGTGGCATCATCTCATCTCTTGAGGGCTTGACTAGAACAGAAGCGGGAAGGAAAGGCAGGCTCGCTCTATGTGCTCAGGCTGGGAAGCTTGTCTTCTACGCCGGGTCATCTCTGCTCCTGGTTTTCAGACTTTTGGACTCACACTGAATTACAAAATCAGTTTTCCAGGCTCCCAGATTGAAGATAACAGATTACAGGATTTTTTAGTCTCCACACTCACGTAAGCCAATTCGTGTAACAGATATGTGTATATACACACGCACACACTTGGATCTGTTTCTCTAGGGAACCCTAATACATCTGTTAGTCAAAAACATAACTCAATCACCATATAAGAGATAAGTTTACAGAGTTAGAAAATATATTTTGCTCTAAATAATTTTAGGTAAATAAAACAGTCTTATCTACTGAGAGAAAATTATTATTTTTTTCCAATTTCCATAGGTATTTCATGGGTTCTAAAATGTAATTCCTCAAATATAATTATTAGTTCAACTGACATTTTATACTTTTGGTTGCTTAATTTAGATGTAAGAAAAAGATAATTGCACTTTAATTTTCTCATTTCTACAAAATAAAATGCTACTGACAATAATGTTTCTTCTCTTTGAAAGAAAATTGCTATGATAAAAATGCCACTTTGAATATCATGAAATTTTAAAGAGTTTTTATTATGTAAAACATAGATTATTTAACTATTGTAGTTGTTATAATTTCTAAACTCATGTGAAAACTGATTTGTTAGTTTACAGAATAAAGAAAAAATGAAAACTATTTAATTTTCATTAATTTAATACCCTTATTTTCTATCCATATAATATAGCTTTAGTTTTTGTGCTCTTCATAAAAACGAAACTGTGTGTGTGACTGAACACAAAGAGCAGTTCACATTAAAATCATTCTTTTAGGTAAAGAGTCATTTTTCTTTTTTCCTTATCATCCTATGACTACCATTTTCTCATCACACACTCCTTCAAAACAGAGCTCATAAGTGTCCGAGAAGTCTGGTTTCTGATAGTCATAAACTGCTTCTTCCCAACAAATAACCACAAATCAAATCAGAGATGATCAAATAGCAGCCTGAAGTGACGCCCCTCCCCATGTCCTTCTGGGATGAATGTCAGAAGGCTCATTGCGAAGGGGAGGCTAGATGCGTTGTTTATATGTCTGGGTCCCTGCAGCGCCAAAACAACTGATGTAAAGCACAATTTTAATATGCTAAACAATTTTTTTCTGTCTATAAGAAAACAGGATATCCACGTGTGCATCTGTGATGCCTTTTCTCTGCTGCATTTGGAGTTGTTTTTGATAGCAAATGCAGAGATGTGAAATCTATTTCAATGCAATTAGTCAAGTATGTATTATGTGTCTGTAAGTTATTCAAGACAGGACCAGGATCTGTGAAGGCGGACAGAACTCTGCCGAGCACAGGTCACTGCAAACAGAGGAGTGAACTCTTGGTGGGGACACAGTCCTGCACGTGATAAACAGCAAAACAGCTTTACAAATAGTCAAGAACTGAATGAAACTTAGGATCACATTTACAGCAAATTACTAAGCTTATTCTTCATAAGTGTGACATGTGTTTCTAACGGTGAGATGGAAATATTTGTGTTAATTCTGCTGATGATGCACTGTCCTAGAAACAAATGGGTTTTCTGTTACTGCTATTCTATGGCTTGTGAAGTAGTAAAACCCTTCATTTTTATTTATTCAACAAGTATTATACCTGTTACTTGCCATACATTCAATAAGGAAATTGTCAAAACACAGTCCTTGGCCTTATGAGACTCAGGTTATAATGAGAGGGATGCACTTCGAAGAACCATGATATGTACTTAATTTAAAAATAGTAACTGTTATGAAAAATGCAGAGGTAAGAAGACAAGTAATAGTCACAGCGAAAGAAGTTTAGAGAATGTCTCCTTGAGATTTTGAAATTTAGAGAACGAAAATTAATAAACAAGTTATAGAACTAGAAAAGGCAGGGAAGAATGAGGTAAATGCATAAATTCTGAGTAGCATAATACAAGAAAACTGGAAGCTAAAATTTATAGACTGAAGATGGAAGTGTTTTGGATAATTCTGGAGAAATACACAGGGCCAGATCATATAATGTCTTCTGTTACGTGCCATCATACCATTTTTTAAAAGAAAAACTATTAAAAACACATAAAACCATGGATAAATTTTAGATAAGGGAATTAAAAGTAAAGACTGTGCTTTAAAAAGATGTGTTCTTCAGAATTAAGAATTTAAAAGAGTGGAAGGTTGTATTAATTTCACAGCTTTATCAGCACTAGTCATCTCTTCCTGCTAAGAGTGGAGACCTCTTGTCTCATTTAGGAAAAATTAAATCAGAGAACCAATACTTGGTGGCCACATAATAACATAAGACAAAGGTCAACAACCTCAACAACAGCAAACAACAAAAATAAGGCAGGTGTTTTTAAAGACTGATCACCAGATTTATCTTGTAAGTGTTCAATGATTTGATCTTAAATGTTTTAAATGCATGGTTTATCTAACACTGCATGGTAGTTATTCTCTGTGGACTGTAGGAGAAAGAAGCCTCTTCTGACTTCACTGCCCACAATTACATGACCCTTGTTAGACCCTTCTGGCGACAAGGTGAAGATCAGCCAACGTATAGAACCCTGAGGACATCGCACAGCTTTTTCTTGGCTCCCCCAGTGCCGTCAGGAGCTGAAAGAAATGGCCGTGATGGTGCTTCTATTTTTACAGGAATTAATATTTCATAAGATTCTACCTTTGTCTATTGCATTAAATAATAATGAATTGAATTATGCCTGACAGCTGTTTTCCGTTTGTGTTACTTTTCATCACATAAAAAAATAATAATAATTCACAATGCTTCAGTAACAAGAACTCTTCTTGACAGCTAGCTGATTTTCTGACGGTAATCTTGGAGTCTGGAGGGACATTTATGCTGGGTTAAATTATAAAAAATCAAACAAATATCAGTAAAATAAAAAGTTTTTAGTCATCTATATTTAATTTTTCTTCACCTATAGTACATATCTATTCTAGCAAAGTGTTACACGGAGGAAGTAGTCACCAAATTGTGATTTAATTGCTGACCTTCTGGGCTATTTGTTACTTTGATATCTGAAATGAAATCAGAGTTCAGCGAACATTAAAAATATCCTGAAACAAACCTTGAATAATAACTAAAGTTAATGAAGTGACTCTCCTTGGAAAACAGCCCTTTCGAAATTTTTCATTTCAATTTTACTTTTGATAAAGTAATTAGTATCATTCGATCCTTCAAAACATGTCTATACTGTTAGGTTTCTGTGTTATTATTAAAACCGAAGACTTTTCTGTCCATTAGATTTTCACTCCCAAGCATTTCATAAGCGGAGTTTATATTTATTAAGAAGAAGAGCTCCTCCTCCTCTTCCTTCCCCCTCTTCCCTTTCCTGCCTCTCATTCCCTTCCTCCCCCACCCCCCTTGCTCTTCCTTCTAATGATACAACAATTTTTGGAGAATTAAATGAATTTGACAATTAAATATATTAGCTCTAATAATTTAACATCTCATCATCTGTTGCCCCCTTCTCCTCCCACCTTCAGTCGTTCCCAGCATCAGGGTCTTTTCCAATGAATCAGCTCTTCACATCAGGTGGCCAAAGTATTGGAGCATCAACTTCAGTATCAGTCCTTCTAATGAATATTCAGGATTGATTTCCTTTAAGATTGACTGGTTGGATCTCCTTGCACTCCAACAGACTCTCAAGAGTTTTCTCCAACACCACAGTTCAAAAGCATCAGTTTTTCAGGGCTCAGCTTTCTTTGTGGTCCAACTCTCACATCCATACATGACTACTAGAAAAAACATAATTTTGACTATATAGAAATTTGTTGACAAAATGATGTATCTGCTTTTTAGTATGCTGTCTAGGGTTGTCCGTTCTAAAGGAGATCAGTCCTGGGTGTTCACTGGAAGGACTGATGCTAAAGCTGAAACTCCAATACTTTGGCCACCTCATGTGAAGAGCTGACTCATTGGGAAAGACTCTGATGCTGGGAGGGATTGAGGGCAGGAGGAGAAGGGGACGACAGAGGATGAGGTGGCTGGATGGCATCACCAGCTCAACGGACATGAGTTTGGGTGAACTCCAGGAGTTGGACAGGGAGGCCTGGCGTGCTGCAATTCATGGGGTCGCAAAGAGTCGGACACAACTGAGCGACTGAACTGAACTGAACTGAGGATTGTCATCGCTTTTGTTCCAAGGAGCAAGCATCTTTTAATTTCAAGGCTGCAGTCATCATTTGCAATGATTTTGAAACCCAAGAAAATAAAGTCTGTCATTGTTTCTATTCTTTCCCCATCTATTTGCCCTGAAGTGATGGGATGGAATTCCATCATCTTTGTTTTTTGAGTGTTTAGCATTAAGTCAGCTTTTCACTGTCTTACTATAGTCCATGGGATCAGAAAAACGTTGAACACAACTTAGAGACTAAACAACAAATATGTATATATTTCCAAAGAAAGTGTCAATTTGCACGATTAGTCAAGTCTGATCTTTTGCAGCCTTGTGGACTGAAGATCAGCAGGTTCTTCTATCCATTGGATTTTTCAGGCAAGACTCCTGGATTTGTTTGCCATTTCCTCCTCCAGAGGATCTTCCCAGCCCAGGGATCGAACCCGTGTTTCTTGTGTCTCCTGCATTACAGGTGGATTCTTTACCTGCTGAGCCATCAGGGAAGCCTAGGCATATGTGTTAGTAGGTGTTGGAAAGTAGGAAGCAAAGGATTTTAACACATGTGAGAAGGAAACGCTTACAGGGAACCCAACATTGCCTCAGATTTCTTTCCTGAGATTTTTACAGAATGTGGGGCAGAGATATAAAATCCAAACAGATTACATGGCCTTGCTGAGCTAAATAGCAAGACTGGGTATCAAGGCTAACGATGCGGCTGGAACTTGTGAAGCAGCATGCAGCGGGGGGAAGGCTCAGCAGAAAGGCTGCTTCCGAAGTCCACATGAGGGACTTTTGCAAATTCCTGGAAAAGAGTAAGCTACATAGTGCAAGAAAGGCTTCATGGACCATGGCAGAAAGCAGCTTTTATGGGATGAGAGGTTTAAAAAAGAATGTTGTGTAGTATTAGGAGATTTTAAAGTTCTAAGGTAGTCTGAAGGGGGAGAACTTGCTGTGTTTGTAATATTTAGTTGATATCCCAGAAATGAAATGAAATCTCAAGAAAAGTCTGAAAAGAAATATACACTAAAAAAAATCAAAACTGAACAATCAAAACTGAAGATATTTCCTAACAAAGACATAAAGCCCAAGGGTAAGGGAATCAGAAGTTTCTGTAAGTATATGATTGCTCACCAAGACAAAAGAAAATGAAGAGGTAACATGATCCAACTCTATAAAATATACCATCTTCATTGTCTATCATTCAAGCAAAATTACTAGATATGAGAAACCCGAAGAAACTACAGAATATCAATGCAAATTTAGTAAATATAAATAGATTCCAAGATGACAAAGATATTGTTATCATCAGTTAAGAAATTAAAAAGCTTCTAGAATAAATACTTTATCAAACTTGCAAAAATTAATATGAAATAGGGGATTTCAGCACAGTAGTATAAACCACAAACAAAGCAAATTAAAATTCTACACCTGAAAAATATAATATATGAAATTTAGAAACTTCTAAACATTCATATATAGGACACTATGGAAAGAATAATAGACGTCAACATACATCAGTAAAGGTGCCCAATCTGATGAATATAATGCAAAATTAGGGGGAAAATATCAAGTCTTAGAAGGAAATGGCAACCCACTCCAGTACTCTTGCCTGGAAAATCTTATGGACGGAGGAGCCTGGTGGGCTACAGTCCATGGGGTTGCAAAGACTAGGACACAACTGAGCGACTCCACTTTCACTTTCACCTTACAGGACAATAAGCATAACCCACCTGCAATCATCTACATGCCGCCAACACGTAATAACCTGCAAGTCCCGGGAAGATGGGAGACAGAGAATGATCCAGAATAGTACCGGAGAAAATTTCCCAATGATTTTTGAGATCATTAGTCCATAGAACCAAGATTTTGGCAAACTCTAACAGGATGAATCAAAGGAAAATCAAACAAAGGCACATCATTGCCAAATCATAAACAGCAATGATAAAGAAAAATTCTAAAAAACAAAATGAAAAACGGACACATAGAAGACAACAGTGATACAAAGGACAAATATTGCTAAATGCTAAAAA
>SJYB01003195.1:198879-243057 GCA_006408585.1 Antidorcas marsupialis | reverse complement strand
ATGCTGGGAGGGACTGGGGGCAGGAGGAGAAGGGGACGACAGAGGATGAGATGGCTGGATGGCATCACGGACTCGATGGACATGAGTCTGAGTGAACTCCGGGAGATGGTGATGAACAGGGAGGCCTGGCGTGCTGCGATTCATGGGGTCACAAAGAGTCAGACACAACTGAGCGACTGAACTGAACTGAATGATCCAGAAGGAAAGACAGTATCCAATAAATACTAAAGGAATTATAGTCAAAAGAATATAGGAAGGGATAAACAATCCCCAGGAATTGTAAATATGTGTACATATATTGTTTTTTCCTCTTGATTTCTTTAAAAGGCAATTCTTTTCTAAGGCCATGGTGCTACAGAGGCTCTACCATGCAGAGGGAAGCTGCGAAACATGCTATAGACTGTGTGCCAGATGTCAGTGTTTTATGAGCTTCTCGCACTTTCCGTCGAGTGGGACAGCTGTGTCCATTTCAGGATATTAACATGCATATCCATTTCCAACACGATCACTAAGAAATACAAAAATGTTACAAGGATAAATCTGGTAGAGGTGGCTCAGACAGCAAAGAATCCACCTGCAGTGCAGGAGACCTGGGATCCAACTCTGGGTCAGGAAGATCCCCTGGAGGAGGGCATGGCAGCCCCCTGCAGCATTCTTGCCGGGAGAATCCACGGACAGANAGAAATACAAAAATGTTACAAGAATAAATCTGGTAGAGGTGGCTCAGACAGCAAAGAATCCACCTGCAGTGCAGGAGACCTGGGATCCAACTCTGGGTCAGGAAGATCCCCTGGAGGAGGGCATGGCAGCCCCCTGCAGCATTCTTGCCGGGAGAATCCACGGACAGAGGAGCCTGGCGGGCCGCAGTCCGCAGGCTCGCAGCGCTGGCCACGACTGAAGCTACGACCCACCTGCTGCTGAGGCGCTGCAGGCGCGTCCGACTCTGCGACCCCATGGATGGCAGCCCACCAGGCTCCGCCGTCCCTGGGATTCTCCAGGCAAGAACACTGGAGTGGGTGCCATTTCCTTCTCCAGTGCATGAAAGTGAAAGGGAAAGTGAGGTTGCTCAGTCGTGTCCGACTCTTAGGGACCCCATGGACCACAGCGCACCAGGCTCCTCCGTCTATGGGATTCTCCCGGCAGCAGCAGAGAAAATAAAATAGAATGCCAAAAATGTTTGATTAGCCCAAATGAACACATGTAA
Source organism: Antidorcas marsupialis (assembly GCA_006408585.1). Classification (NCBI taxonomy): domain Eukaryota; kingdom Metazoa; phylum Chordata; class Mammalia; order Artiodactyla; family Bovidae; genus Antidorcas; species Antidorcas marsupialis. The sequence continues at coordinate 241,853 of SJYB01003195.1, read as the reverse complement.
GATACAAGAGTATAAGTGCTATTAATTCAATCCCTGTGTCATTAGTATTCTCTCAAAATTCTTAGAATCATTGCATATGTGCCTATCACATTTGGGGAGTTACAGTAAAATGTAGGAATATGAGCAAAAGCTCTGGTGTTAGAGAACAGCTTCAAAACCAGCTCTTTCTTTAATAGCCATAGAGCTAAAAACATATCTCTGATATATTAACCAGGATGGTCTAATTTACGTTGAGCCAGGAAACACTTCCCAAGCTTAGAATAAGAAAAGTTTCTCTTTGTTTGCGCATGCTCTATGTCCATTGAGATCTATCTAGGGAAAGCAGATGTTAAGTGAAACTCTTTTCACCCCAGTCCCTCACTCACGGAAAAGGCAATATCAGACAGAATCGAATATTCTCTGTAACTTTTCCAGAAGCCAAAGAGAGCTTCGGGAGATTTGGAACTGTCAATTAAATTCTGGATTTTCCATCAGAACTCTTTGACCCCAGTCAGTCACATGGTTCCGCTAACACAAGGGAGCCAGACAGTCCCCTAACCTGTGCTCCCATGGGGAACTGTTGCAAATTCTGACGGAAAGTTCTACTGACAGCTGTTTTTATAGAGCCTAGTACCTAAAAGAAAAGGTAATAATAACCAGGCCATAAACTGCTTCCAAGCGTTATCACATGTTGAATGTCAAATTCTGATCACATATGATACACAGTTTAAACTACTAAACAACACTGTTTGACCATAGCATGATCTTTTTTTTTTTTTAATGATCTGGTTTTAAAAANGTTCTACTGACAGCTGTTTTTATAGAGCCTAGTACCTAAAAGAAAAGGTAATAATACCCAGGCCATAAACTGCTTCCAAGCGTTATCACATGTTGAATGTCAAATTCTGATCACATATGATACACAGTTTAAACTACTAAACAACACTATTTGATCATAGCATGATCTTTTTTTTTTTTTAATGATCTGGTTTTAAAAATGGCTTGTCATTTTTTGCACTGTCCTCATCATTTTTCTTGAAAAACACAAAAACCACTAGATTTGGGTTTTTTCCTACTGTGAAAAAAAATTCTCTTTTACCAGGATCCTGATAGCTCATGTATTTCTCACTTTTCTACACACTTTATAACATATTGAATACAAACACAAGTTTAAAAAATAAAATTCCAAATTAAGTTATTATCATATATTGGAAAATAACTGTATTATAGGATTTCTAATCTTTCTGTCCAATTCTTCCGATGCAAGTTATGTGCTATTAACCCCAGGTGACAGATGAGAAAAGTTAGGTACATGAATGAAAAGACATTTTGCAAAATGCCACAAAGTCAGTGAGGATTTGAAGATAAGCTTGTCAGAACCCAAAACTGAACATTCAAAAGTGACATTTTCTTATTCTAACCGATTGCTTAGTGCTTGTGGTTTATAATTAACTCTTGAATATTTGTTTAGTCTTTAGAATTATCATGTTAGGTAGTTATTGATATTTTTTGCCTGATACTAATTTTGAAGATAAGCACATTGAAGTTCGAAAATATTTAAGTTACTGGTTCAGAATCAAGCTAATAGTTTTTGAGACGGTTTTTGCTTTATAATCAATGTGCTCTGACTCAAGAGCTTGGAATTTAATTTTATTTTATGAGTGTTTGGTGAAGTGTCAATAATTTTCTGAAACTAATCTGCAGAAGGCTTGTGGTCAAACAACTTTGGGAAAGATCTAATGTAGCTTTTATTGTGATTGCTGCTTGTTTTTACTATAGGGCTTTTCTGAGCTTTTAATGTCTTCCTGTGCAGTATAACCCTCAAAATGTGTGCAGACCGCCATTAAAAGTTTCTTATAAACAACTGCTGAGTATCTGACTAAATTTATCTTCTTTACCTCCAATTAATTGTAACCCCTAATTCCTAAGATCCTTCAGATTAGAGAGCTGAGTTAGCAGAACTGTTTCTTTCTCACCAGTCTGCTTACTTTTTTATTTATTTATTTTTACATTGGAGGATAATTGCTTTACAATGCTGTGGTGCTCACAGAGGCACTGTTCTGATTGAAGAGCTCAAGATCTCTAACTACTCACTTATTGAAATGTTATCTTTGTGCAACAAATGGGAAAAAATGTGTTTTTTCTAGAAAGCAAAGAATTTTAGTTAAAAGTAAACCTGTTTGATTCATGTCAATGTATGGCAAAAACCACTACAATATTATAATTAGCCTCCAATTAAAATAAATTAATTAAAAAATAAAGTAAACTACCTAAAGATTCTAACTTGATAAAAATAATAATTCTGATAACCCCTGTAGGTTATTTCTAAACTACCATTTCAGTGAGAGAAACTGGCTCATTTGAAAACTGTATTTGATGGTGCAAACACAATACTAATTTAACTGAGAACTGAAGTTATAAATTATANGCTTACTTTTTTATTTATTTATTTTTATATTGGAGGATAATTGCTTTACAATGCTGTGGTGCTCACAGAGGCACTGTTCTGATTGAAGAGCTCAAGATCTCTAACAGCTCACTTATTTGAAATGTTATCTTTATGCAACAAGTGGGAAAAAAATGTGTTTTTTCTAGAAAGCAAAGAATTTTAGTTAAAAGTAAACCTATGTTTGATTCATGTCAATGTATGGCAAAAACCACTACAATATTATAATTAGCCTCCAATTAAAATAAATTAATTAAAAAATAAAAGTAAACTACCTAAAGATTCTAACTTGATAAAAATAATAATTCTGATTGTTTTACAGACCCCTGTAGGTTATTTCTAAACTACCATTTCAGTGAGAGAAACTGGCTCATTTGAAAACTGTATTTGATGGTGCAAACACAATACTAATTTAACTGAGAACTGAAGTTATAAATTATATTGATATATTCTATATTTCTCCTGAAGTCTCCAAATATATCCATATTATTTACAAACTTTTTCTGGGACAGTCCTATGAAAAGACTCTAGGAATAAGTTTACACTAAGTACTAATGTACATTAGTCAATTTGAAATGCAGGAAATATTTGAAATGTATGAAAGGGAACTTCATTTCCCTTGTGACTCAATACTAAAATCAGGGCAAACTGTAGAAAATCAGGAGGGGTAATCAGAGGGCAGGGTTACACCTTGGTAGAAATTGAAGAAGAAATGGGAAAGGAAAGGGAAGGCACCATTTAGGATGTTTTATTTCTTTCAAATTGTGTAAGGAAATGGACAAAGAGTGACTGTAACAAAAGAAGTTTGCATTTTACATTCAATACGAACAAGAATTGGAATTAAAAGCAACACATTTTTTTAGCTCAATATATTCTGAGGAAATACGGAAATGGAGTGCGGAGCCAAGAGCGCAGGAGCCACGCGCCTGCAGGAGAGACTGCAGCAGCACGCCCTCAGCATCCGCATCTGCAAACCGGCGTAAAGGCCTCTGCCGCCCAGGGTGCATCCTCAGGATGTTCTGGCTGCTGCAATGAGCCTGGCTGCAAACTGCAACACCTCTACTATCTAAACTGTGTTATCTCATTCAATTTTCGGTTCATCAATTTTACCCTTTGTTAGTCAGGTCAGTCGCTCAGTCGTGTCCAACTCTTCGCAACCCCATGAATCGCAGCACGCCAGGCCTCCCTGTCCATCTCCAACCCCCGGAGTTCACTCAGACTCACGTCCATTGAGTCCGTGACGCCATCCAGCCATCTCATCCTCGGTCGTCCCCTTCTCCTCCTGCCCCCAATCCCTCCCAGCATCAGACTCTTTTCCAGTGAGTCAGCTCTTNTGTGTCCAACTCTTCGCAACCCCATGAATCGCAGCACGCCAGGCCTCCCTGTCCATCTCCAACCCCCGGAGTTCACTCAGACTCACGTCCATCGAGTCCGTGAAGTCATCCAGCCATCTCATCCTATGTCATCCCCTTCTCCTCCTGCCCCCAGTCCCTCCCAGCATCAGAGTCTTTTCCAGTGAGTCAGCTCTTCACATGAGGTGGCCAAAGTACTGGAGTTTCAGCTTTAGCATCATTGCTTCCAAAGAAATCCCAGGGCTGATCTCCTTCAGAATGGACTGGTTGGACCTCCTTGCAGTCCAAGGGACTCTCAAGAGTCTTCTCCAACACCACAGTTCAAAAGCATCAATTCTTCAGTGCTCTGCCTTCTTCACAGTCCAGCTCTCACATCCATACATGACCACAGGAAAAACCATAGCTAACCCTAATTTTTACCCTTAGATCCATAGAATACAAAAGTATTTTATAAATGAATAAAGGGTTCCAAATGGAATGATTTGAATAATTTGTTGCAGTGGCCTTTGTTATGAAAATACAAGGTTAGGTGAACTTCAGTCGTGACTCTTGATTTTTCATTCAGCATGACAGGAAGGCTCACACAAACCACGTGCCTGCATTTATGTCACTGCCAACTCTGAAGCCAGTTACATGATATATATATATATATATATATATATATTTTAGGTCATTAAACATATCTCCTTTCACTTTACATCAGACATAAGTGGCCTAAAATCACAAGGGTAGAAAAACTCAAGTTAGGAAATTTTATTTCTTTCAAGTTAATTTTATTCATTTAGCTTATTTTTTTGCATATCTTTTAGCTTATTCATATTTTGCTCAGAATAGGAAAATTTGAAGGAAAGGTTTTCTGGTTTCTGTAGAATCATGAAAGAACTTTATTTTGGAATTACCTGACAGATAAACAAAGAATATCTTCAGTTCACCCAAATTCTTTATTCAACAATATCATAAGTGACAATATGTTTCCCCAGCTCTTATCTGAGTACTTTGCTTAAAGAAACAAATAAACACCTTGACAGTTGACTGACAAGAAATATGTTTTGTTTCTTTTTTTATTCCAGCTTCATTATTTGCCGTGGAGATGGATTCTTGAAGTGACAGTTTGTGTTCATGTCAGTTCAGCTGTTCATTGACTTGAATGACACCAAAATCCTTTCCAAAATGAAAAAAAAAAAAAGATACTTAGATATGATCCAGCACCAAGCACTTTACATGCCAAAAAAAGACTCTTGGTATTTGAAGATAAAGCCCACTGAAGAATCTCTAAAATTTTCATAATTCTGGCTTGGTGATGTATCCTCTTAATCCAGCACCATTTATTAATGGCAGTCACAATCTGGATCCCCCAAAACAAGTACCTTGTATCTCATTAAGGCATCTCTCCTCATTCTTACTGCAAACATGACATTTAGAAGACCGTTATATGGCTTACATAGGCAGTGTCTGTAAAGTTCTAAGCCGCCTTGATCCTGTTCTGTCTTAGAGCGTGTCAGCCTACTCCCAGCACATTCTAGTAGCACTCTTATTAGTTAAACATTCTTGACAGTATCTCACAAATAATGTGTTTTCTAAATTTGAAAAGTTTAAACAGCTTGACATTTTAAAGTTTATCACTTTCTTTCCCAGAATAATTATTGCCAGTGTCAATAATGCACTTTTTAATCTGTGTATTGACGACAGAAGTGTTAGAAACTCAGCTACAGACTGATTCTGGTGTCATTTTAAGAAATAATATGTTCACTGTGAAACAGTAGGTGATTATAATTATGAGTCTGGTCTTATTTTGGATAAGTTTTCTTCTTTGTTTATTCTTCTGAAACCATGTAATGAAAAACAAAGTTTAGATAAAATAGTTTAAATGTCTGAAAGTTGACATAAAAGCTAAGTTCATGGAAACATTTCTTTTTTTAAGGTTTCAACAGTCTGATCTGGTTTTTTAATTATTTATTTACTTTAATTGGAGGCAAATTGCTTTACAACATTGTGGTGGTTTTCGCCAAACACTGGCATGAATCAGCGATGGGGATACATGTGTCCCGCATCCTGAACCCCCTCCCGCCTCCCTCCCCATCCCATCCTTCAGGGTCATCCCAGTGCACCGGCCTTGAGTGCCTGGTTTCATGCATCGAAGTTGGACTGGTGATCTATTTCACATATGATAATATACATGTTTCAATGCTATTCTCTCAAATCATCCCATTCTCGCCTTCTCTCACCGAGTACAAAAGTCTTCAACAGTCTAATTTAAGTTTTAAAATGTTATTCAGAACTAAGGTAAATCAGGTTCAGAGAACTTGGATTCCAACCTATTTTGTATCCAGGTCTATTATTAGAAGACTAAGAACATTTTTTTGATCTCTTAAGTAAGTAAACTACCATAAGATTACACTCATTTCACATGATAGGTATTGATCAAAATCCTCCAAGCTAGGCTTCAGCATTATGTGAACTAAGAACTCCAAAACGTACAAGCGAGGTTTAGAAAAGGCAGAGGAACCAGAGATCAAATTGCCAACATTTGTTGCATCATAGAGAAAGCAAGGGAATTCCAGAAAACTTCTGCTTCATTGACTACATAAAAGTTTTTAACAGTGTGGATCATAACAAACTGTGGAAAATTCTTAAAGAGATGGGAATAGCAGGCCACCTGACCTGCCTCCTGAGAAACCTGTATGCAGGTCAAGAAGCAACAGTTAGAACCAGACAGAGAACAGCCTGGTTCAACATTGGGAAAGGAGTACGTCAGGGCTGTATATTGTCACCCTGCTTATTTAACTTCTATGCAGAGTGCATCATGAGAAACGCTGGGCTGGAAGAAGCACAAGCTGAAATCAAGATTGCCAGGAGAAATATCAATAACCTCAGATATGCAGATGACATCACTCTAATGGCAGAAAGTGAAGAACTAAAGAGCCTCTAGAAGGAGATGAATGAGGAGAGTGAAAAAGCTGGCTTAAAACTCAGCATTCAGGAAACAAAGACCATGGCATGCAGTCCCATCATTTCATGGCAAATAATGGCATAAAAGTGGAAGCAGTGGTAATTTTCTTTGGGGGGGCTCCAAAATCACTGCAGATAGTGACTGCAGCCATGAAATTAAAAGAACCTTATGCTTTGAAAGGAAGGATACATCAAACCTAGACAGTGTATTAAAAAGCAAAGACATCTCTTTGTCAGTAAAGGTCCCTCTAGTAAAGCTATGGTTTTTCCAGTAGTCATGCCTGAATGTGAGAGTTGGAGCATAAAGAAGACTGGGCACCAAAGAGCTGATGCATTTTAACTGTGGTGCTGGAGAAGACGCTTGAGAGTTCTTTGGACTGCAAGGAGATCCAACTAGTCCATCCTAAAGGAAATCCACCCTGAATGCTCACTGGAAGGACTGATGCTGAAGCTGAAGCTGCAGTATTTTGGCCACCAGATGTGAATAACTGGCTCACTGGAAAAAGACTGTGAGGCTGGGAAAGATGGAAGGCAGGAGGAGGAGTGGATAGATGGTTAGATAACAACCCCAACTCAATGAACAGGAATCTGAGCAAACTCTGTGAGGTAGTGGAGGAGAGGGAAGCCTGACATGCTGCCATTCATGGGGTCACCCAGATTCGACGAACATGATTTAGCGACTTGAAAACATTATTTTTTCAACTCTTAAGAATAGCAGAAACATGTAAATAAATGCAAGAGACTATACAGAAAACATTGTCATTCAGTCACTAAATCATGTCTTTACGGCCCCATGGACTGCAGACAACATCTAGTTTGCTAAATGTAAGACTTCTAAACAGGAGAAGGCAATGGCACCCCATTCCAGTACTCTTGCCTGGAAAATCCTGTGGATGGAGGAACCTGGTAGGCTGCAGTCCACAAGGTCGCTAAGAGTCGGACATGACTGAGCGACTTCACTTTGATTTTCACTTTCACGCACTGGAGAAGGAAACGGCAACCCACTCCAGTGTTCTTGCCTGGAGAATCCCAGGGACGGAGGAGCCTGGAGGGCTGCCGTCTATGGGGTCGCACAGAGTCGGACACAACTGAAGCGATGTAGCAGCAGCAAGACTTCTAAATAATTAAAACAATAAGTCAAAGTAGTAATTATTAAAAGCAACTTTAATTATGTTTAACAATATATCTTGGAGACTTGAACTAAATGCCTTTCAGTGGACCTGCTTATAGTTACATTTATTTCTCGAAGTCCAAACAATGGACATTCAACTTGTTCTTGAACACGGAATAAGGAGAGAGCCTTAAAGCAGGAAAATCCTAGTGTTGGCCAAAATTCTTCATTGAAAGCTCTTCTTGTTGAACCAAAAGCTGTTTTTCTGAAACTCCTGTTTGTGTTTGTGGCAGCAAAATTACCCTGCCAAAATAGCCACACTCTAAATCCTGGAGCCTCTGAATACGTTATGTAACATGGTGAAAAGGATTTTGCAAATATAAATAAAGACTAAGGTTTTGATATTCCAGCCTGGAGAACTCCATGGACCGTATAGTCCATGGGGTCATAAAGAGTCGGACACCACTAAGCAACTTTAAATGTAAATATAAATTGATAGGAGTGGGGTATTGGGAATGATTAGAGTGGGCCCAATCTATTAACATTAATCAACTGAAATTAATATAAACATGAGGCCATAAAAGCAGAGAATTTTCTCCAGCTGGAGTCGAGAGACATAAGGAAGAGAGGCTGGAGAAGGACGCGGTCTGGCCCTGTTGCCTTTGGAGATGCAGGGGCCACGAGCGCAGACACCTCGAGAAGCTGAGAAGAACGGGCAGTTGAGCACTGGGAAGGAGCAGGGACTCCAGACTTGGACTGTCCGGGAGTGAACTCTGACAACAAACTGAAGGCGCCTGGAAGCGGATTCTCCTCCAGAGGCCCCAGGTGAGTGCCTGCCTATGCCTTGTGAGACTTAAAGCAAGCGAACAGGCTTACTTTGATATCTGATATACAGAACAACGGTTATTCATATACTAATAAATTTATAATAATAAGAATAGCAATAAAAAATTGTGCTATATTCGTTATTTCTATTCTCTGGCCCTGTCTATACCTATTCTATACCTAGTCTATAGGCATAGAGAACTTATAAAATTCTCACTCCAATTCCATGAAATTGTTTCAAGCTTTTAAACACAATTTAATGTCATCTATTTGCCTTCTCTTTCCCGAGCTATAACCCTTAATTCTTTGAAACATTCTTGCCCTCCTCAAAGGCATTAATCAATCTCTCTGCACATGCCCTGTTTCATCAATGTCAATCATAAGACATGGTTTTCTGTGTTAAATGCAGTGATTTAGAAGTGAACTGACTGAGAAGAGCATGAAATTATCTGTTACTCAAGAAGGAAAGTTGTAAAAATGCAAGACATTTTGGGAAAATTTTAAAAATATATTTTGGCCACTGGTTGTGATCAATGTATATGTTGGATGTTTTTCAAGTAAACTGCTCTAAACCAATTGTTTCTCATTTTAAAAATGACCAGTTCAGTTCAACTGCTCAGTTGTGTCCAACTCTTTGTGACCCCAAAGACTGCAGCACAACAGGCTTCCCTTCCATCATCAACTATCGGAGCTTGCTCAAACTCATGTCCATCGAGTTGGTGATGCCATCCAACCATCTTATCCTCTGTTGTCCCCTTCTCTCCTGCCTTCAGTCTTTCCCAGCATCAGGGTTTTTTCCAATGAGTCACTTCTTCACATCAGGTAGCCAAAGTATTGGAGTTTTACCTTCAGCATCAGTCCTTCCAAAGAATATTCAGGACTGATCTCCTGTAGAATGGACTGGTTGGATCTCCTTGCAGTCCAAAGGACTCTCAAGCGTCTTCTCCAACACTGCAGTTCAAAAGCATCAATTCTTTGGTGCTCAGCTTTCTTTATAGTCCAACTCTCACATCCATACATGATTACTGGAAAAATGATAGCTTTGACTGGATGAACCTTTGTTGGGAAACTAATATCTCTGCTTGCTAATATGCTGTCTAGCTTAATCATAGTTTTTCTTCCAAGGAAAAAGAGTATTTTAATTTCATTGCTATAGTCACCATTTGCAGTGATTTTGGAGCCGAGGAAAATAAAGTCTGTCACTGTTTCCACTGTTTCCCCATCTATTTCCCATGAAGTGATGGGACTGGATGCCATGATCTTCATATTCTGAACGTTATGTTTTAAGCCAACTTTTTCACCCTCCTCTTTCACTTTCATCAATTGGTGCTTTAGTTCCTCTTCACTTTCTGCCATAAGGGTGGTGTCATCTGCATATCTGAGGTTATTGATATTTCTCCCAGCAATCTTGATTCCAGCTTGTGCTTCTTCCAGCCCAGCGTTTCTGATGATGTACTTTGCATAGAAGTTAAATAAGCAGGGTGACAATATACAGCCTTGACGTACTCTTTTTCATAATTGGAACCAGTCTGTTGTTCCATGTCCAGTTCTAACTGTTGCTTCCTGACCTGCATACAGATTTCTCAGGAGGCAGGTAAGGTGGTCTGGTATTCCTGTCTCTTTCAGAATTTTCTACAGTTTGTTGCGATCCACACAGTCAAAGGCTTTGGCATAGTCAATAAAGCAGAAGTAGATGTTTCTCTGGCACTCTCCTGCTTTTTTGATGATCCAACAGCTGTTGGCAAATTGATCTCAGGTTCCTCAGTCTTCCCTAAATCCAGCTTGAACATCTGGAAGTTCACGTTCACGTACTCTTGAAGCCTGGCTTGAGAGTCATGAGCATTACTCTGCCAGCGTGGGAGATGAGCGCAGATGTGCAGTGGTTTGAATATTTGATGGAAGGACTGATGCTGAAACTGAAACTCTAATACTTTGGCCACTTGATAAGAAGAACTGAGTCATTTGAAAAGACCCGATACTGGGAAAGTTTGAATGTGGGATCAGGAGGGGACGACAGATGATGAAATGGTTGGATGATCATGGACTCAATGAGCATGAGTTTGAGTAAACTCCAGGATTTGAGGATGGACAAGGAAGCCTGGCGTGCTGCAGTCCATGGGGTCACAGAGGGTCGGATACAGCTGAGTGACTGAACTGAGCTGAACTTGAACAATCTTTGGCATTGCCTTTCTTTGGGATTGGAGTGAAAACTGACCTTTTCCAGTCCTGTGGCCACTGCTGAGTTTTCCAAATTTGCTGGCATATTGAGTGCAGCACTTTCGCAGCATCATCTTCTAGGATTTGAAATAGCTTAACTGGAATTCTATCACCTCCACTTGCTTTGGTCATAGTGATGCTTTCTAAGGCCCACATACTTTTGCATTCCAGGATGTCTGGCTCTAGGTGAGTGATCACACCACAGTCGTTTTCTGGGTCATGAAGATCTTTTTTGTATAGATATTCTGTGTATTCTTGCCACCTCTTCTTAATATCTTCTGCTACTGTTAGGTCCATATCATTTCGGTTCTTTTTGTACCCATCTTTACATTAAGTTTCCCCTTGGCATCCATAACTTTCTTGAAGAGATCTCTAGTCTTTCCCACTCTGTTGCTTTCCTCTATTTCTTTGCACTAAGGAGGGCTTTCTTATCTCTCCTTACTATTCTGCATTGGAACTCTGCATTCAGATAAGCATCTCTCTTCTTTTCTCCTTTGCCCTTTGCTTTTCTCCTTTTCTCAGCTATGTTTAAGGCTCCTCAGACAACCTCTTTGCCTTTTTGCAGTTCTTCTTTTACTCGGGAATGGTTTTAATCACCGCCTCCTGTACAATGGCATGAATCTCCATCCATAGTTCTTCAGGCACTCTATCTATCAAATCTAGTCCCTTAAATCTATTTCTCACTTCCACTGTATAAGCAAAGGGATTTGATTTAGCTCATACCTGAATGGTCTAGTGGTTTTTCCCTACTTTTCTTCAATTTAAGTCTGAATTTGGCAATAAGGAGTTCATGATCTGAGCCACAGTCAGCTCCCAGTCTTGTTTTTGCTGACTGTATAGAGCTTCTCCATTTTTGGCTGCAAAGAATATAATCAATCTGATTTCGGTGTTGACCATCTGGTGATGCCCATCTCCTGTGTTGTTGGAAGAGGGTGTTTGCTATGACCAGTGTGTTCTATTGGCAAACTCTGTTAGCCTTTGCCCTGCTTTTTTTTTGTTACTCCAGGTATCTCTTGACTTCCTACTTTCATATCCCTGTCTTCTCTAATGAATCACAGCTTGTCTAACTAAATGAAACTATGAGCCATGCCATGTAGGGCCACCCAAGATACCCAGGTCATGGTGGAGAGGGCTGACAGAATGTGGTCCACTGAAGAAGGGAATGGCAAACCACTTCAGTATTTTTGCCTTGAGAACCCCATGAACAGCATGAAAAGGCAAAAGATAGGACACTGAAAGATGAACTCTGCAGGTTTATTGGTGCCCAATATGCTGCTGGAGAAGAGTGGAGAAATAACTCCAGAAAGAATGAAGAGTTGGGATCAAAGCAAAAACAACACCCAGTTGTGGATGTGACTGGTTATGGAAGTAATGCTGTAAAGAGCAATATTGCACAGGCGCCTGGAATGTTAGGTCCATGAATCAAAGCAAATTGGAAGTGGTCAAACAAGAGATGACAAGAGTGAATGTCGACATTTTAGGAATCAGTGAACTAAAATTAACTGGAATGGGTGAATTTAACTCAGATGACCATTATATCTACTACTGTGAGCAAGAATCCCTTAGAAGAAATGGTGTAGCCCACATAGTCAACAAAAGATTTTGAAATACAACAAAAGTGACGGAATGACCTCAATTCATTTCCAAGGCAAACCATTCAATATCACAGTAATCCAAGTCTATGCCCCAACCAGTAATGCTGAAGAAGCTGAAGTTGAACAGTTCTATGAAGACCTACAGGACCTTCTAGAACTAACACCCCAAAAAGATGTCCGTTTCATTATAGGGAACTGGAATGCTGTCTAGTTTGGTCATAGCTTTTCTTCCAAGGAGTAAGCATCTTTTGACTTCATTGCTGCAGTCACCATATGCAGTGATCTTGGAGCCCCAAAAATAAACTGTCACTGTTTCTATTTTTTCCCCATCTATTTGCCATGAAGTGATGGGACCAGATGCCATCATCTTAGTTTTCTGAATGTTGAGCCTTTAGCCAACTTTTTTACTCTCTTCTTTCACTTTCATCAAGAGGCTCTTTAGTTCTTATTCACTTTCTGCCATAAAAGTGCTGTCATCTGTGTATCTGAGGTTACTGATATTTCTCCCAGCAACTTTGATTCCAGCTTGTGCTTCACCCAGCCTGGCATTCTGCATGATGTACTCCTCATATAAGTTAAGTAAGCAGGGGGACAATACACAGTCTTGACGTACTCCTTTCGCAATTTGGAACGAGTCTGCTGTTCCATGTCTGGTTCTAACTCTTGTTTCTTGACCTACAGTTGACTGTTAAAAGTCACATCCATACAAACACTCCTATCCACAAACATCTATGCCACATACACACATACACTTGATAGCATATCTGGAAATTCACTTCTTGTTAACTTTTGTTCTAAAACCAATAAGTTAAAGAAATGATTAATATACTTTATTAGTAGAGAATAGGGCAAAATAAGTCCGATTGAATTAACTGTGCTCATCTATCAGAGGACATAATTTAAATTTTAAAATGCTAAAATGTTAAATAAAATTTTTCTTGGGCATGTTTTATACATATATATGTACATATTTATTCACTAAGTACATATATTTTAAAACAGTCATATACATTTGCAAGTATTATCTGATATAGTGATGTGACCCAATTGGGAAAAAGAATCTTTGTAGATATAATTAAGTGGCTTCCCTGGCAGCTCAGACTATAAAGAGACATTATTAGGGATTTTAAAATGAGATCAATCTGGATTTAAGGTGGATCCTAAATCCAAAGACAAGTGTTCTAATAAGAGAAAAGAGATTTCAGGCAAAGAGGTCCACGGAAGACGGAGGCAGAGATTTGAGTGATATTTGTACAAGCCAAGGGATACCAAGGATAGGAGGAGCGTGACATGGATTCTCACTTAGAGCCTTCACAAGGAACCAGACCTGCCAACACCATTATTTTGGACTCCTGGCCCCATAACTGTGAGAGAACAAAGTTCTACTACCAAGTTTTAATAATTTTTTATGGTGATCCTAGGAAACTGATAAGACTTTGCTACTCAGAAGGGAGATCTGTTATAACAAGTACCTGAAACTATGTAGTGACTTTGAAATTAGACAATATAGAGAGGCTAGAGAAATTCTGAGGAATGTAGTAGATAAACCTGGATTCCTTCGAAGAAACTATTGGTAAATAAGAATTTTAAGAGTGATTAGGGTAAAGTTTAAGAATGAAATTCAACTGTCCACAATGGAAAGGAATTTTGGCCAGGATGAATCACACCCAGAACTGCAGATATCTGATCTAGATGATGGCATTTGGAAATTCTTGAGTTGATGTCATTTAAATGAAATTTTGGACTTAGGACTAATGTCAGAATGTGATAAGACTCATAGGGATGTTGGGTTGGGTGAATTTATTTTATATACAGGTTGGGCATAGGTTATTGTAGGACAGAAGGTAGATTGTATTTGTGTGATTCAGTTCAGTTCAGTCACTCAGTCATGTCTGACTCTTTGCAGTCCCATGAATTGCAACACTCCCTGTCTATCACCAATTGCCGGAGTTCACCCAAACCCACGTCCATTAAGTCATCCATTAAGTCCAGCCAACTCATCCTCTGTCATCCCCTTCTCCTCCTGCCCTCAATCCCTCCCAGCATCAGGGTCTTTTCCAATGAGTCAACTCTTCACATGAGATGGCTAAACTATTGGAGTTTCAGCTTCAGCATCAGTCCTTCCAATAAACACCCAGGACTGATCTTCTTTAGGATGGAAAGATTGGATCTCCTTGCAGTCCAAGGGACTCTCAAGAGTCTTCTCCAACACCACAGTTCAAAAGCATCAGTTCTTCAGCACTCAGCTTTCTTTATGGTCCAACTCTCATATCCATACATGACCACTGGAAAAACCATAGCATTGACTAGATGGATTTTTGTTAGGAAAGTATCTCTGTTTTTGATATGCTGTCTTGGTTGGTCATAACTTTCCTTCCAAGGAGTAAGCGTCTTTTGATTTCATGGCTGCAATCACCATCTGCAGTGATTTTGGAGCCCCCAAAAATAAAGTCTGACACTGTTTCCACTGTTTCCCCATCTATTTCCCAGGAAGTGATGGGACCAGATGCCATGATCTTCATTTTCTGAATGTTGAGCTTTAAGCCAACTTTTTCACTCTCCTCTTTCACTTTCATCAAAAGGCTTTTCAGTTCCTCTTCACTTTCTGCCATAAGGGTGGTGTCATCTGCATATCTGAAGTTATTGATATTTCTCCTGGCAATGTTGATTCCAGCTTGTGCTTCTTCCAGTCCAGCATTTCTCATGATGTCCTCTGCATATAAGTTAGATAAGCAGGGTGCAAATACACAGCCTTGATGTACTCTTTTTCCTATTTGGAACCAGTCTGTTTTTCCATGTCCAGTTCTAACTGTTGCTTCTCGAACTGCATATAGATTTCTCAAGAAGTCAACACTGAAATCAGATTGATTATATTCTTTGCAACTGAAGATGGAGAAGCTCTATACAGTCAGCAAAAAAAAGACCGGGAGATGACTGTGGCTCAGATTATGAACTCCTTATTGCCAAATTCAGACTTAAATTGAAGAAAGTAGTAGGGAAAACCACTAGACCATTCAAGTATGGCCTGAATCAAATCCCTTATGATTATACAGTGAAAATGAGAAGTAGATTTAATGGCCCAGATCTGATAGATAGAGTGCCTGATGAACTATGGATAAAGGTTCGTGACATTATATAGGAGACAGGAATCAAGACCATCCCCATGGGAAAGAAATGCAAAAAAGCAAAATGGCTGTCTGGGGAGGCCTTACAAATAGCTGTGAAAAGAAGAGAGCTGAAAAGCAAAGGAGAAAAGGAAAGATAAAAGCATCTGAATGCAGAGTTCCGAAAAACAGCAAACAGAGATAAGAAAGCCTTCTTCAGCCATCAATGCAAAGAAATAGAGGAAAAGAACAGAATGGGAAAGACTAGAGATCTCTTCAAGAAAATTAGAGATACCAAGGGAACATTTCATGCAAAGATGGGCTCGATAAAGGACAGAAATGGTCTGGACCTAACAGAAGCAGAAGATATTAAGAAGAGGTGGCAAGAATACACAGAAGAACTGTACAAAAAAGATCTTCATGACCCAGATAATCACGATGGTGTGATCACTCACCTAGAGCCAGACATCCTGGAATGTGAAGTCAAGTGGGCCTTAGAAAGCATCACTATGAACAAAGCTAACAGAGGTGATGGCATTCCAGTTGAGCTATTTCAAATCCTAAAAGATGATGCTGTGAAAGTGCTGCACTCAATATGCCAGCAAGTTTGAAAAACTCAGCAGTGGCTGCAGGACTGGAAAAGGTCAGTTTTCATTCCAATCCCAAAGAAAGGCAATGCCAAAGAATGCTCAAACTACTACACAATTGCACTCATCTCACACGCTAGTAAAGTAATGCTCAAAATTCTTCAAGCCAGGCTTCAGCAATACGTGAACTGTGAACTTCCAAATGTTCAAGCTGGTTTTAGAAAAGGCAGAGGAACCAGAGATCAAATTGGCAACATCTGCTGGATCATCGAAAAAGCTAGAGAGTTCCAGGAAAACATCTATTTCTGCTTTATTTATGTGATTACTCTCACCCCCCAAAAAAATACATCCAATTATTAATCCCTAGTACCTATAAATGAGACTTTTTTTGGAGATAGTATCTTTGCCACATATTTTAAGAATCTTGGGATAAATCATCTTAGACTTAAGGTGCACTATAAATCCAATTACCTGTGTCCATATAAAGGAGAGGGTAATTTAAAGCATGGAGGCATGGGAGACAGTCGTATGAAAATGGAAGCAGATATTGGCATGATAAAGTCTACAGACTAAGAATGCCAGTGATGGCTGGCAGCCACTAGAAGTGAGGAGAGTGGCATAAAATATGTTCTTCCTTAGGACTCTAGAAAACTATCCCTAGTGACTCCTTGATGATAAAATTCTGGCTCTCAAAACTGTGAAAGAATCCATTTCTATTGTTTCAAGCCACTCAGTTATCAGCAACTTGTTACAGCAGCTCTAAAAAGCTAACAAATATGAAGATACTATAAAGAACTTATAAATTATTTTTAGAAATTCATTTATCTACAATTTATTTAAAGTATTTATTAAGTATCTTTTTGTGCCAGAAAATGTACTCCATCCTAGACCTAAATTTGTGCAAAAACAACCCGATCTCTTAATGTGACGTAATGTGTAGTGTAGTGAAACGTCAGAAAAGCAAACGTGAAACTGCAGAAGTAGGAAAATCTTTGAGTGAAATTAAGTTAGACATGACTGAGTGACTAAGCACGTTAATAAATAATAATATCTCTAAGAGTGCAAAAACAGGGGCTTTAACTGACCCAGGAGATGTTGCCTTGGTGTAGTGATTGGAGAGGGCTTCACCTGAGGCTCAGCAGTGAAGAATCCACCGGCGGTGCAGGAAGCGTGGGCTCAGCCCCTGGGCTGGAAGATCCCTGGAGGAGGGCACGGCGACGTGCTCCAGTATCCTGGCCTGGAGCGCCCCGTGGACAGAGGAGCCTGACTGACCACCCGTAGGACCGCACAGAGCTGGACATGACTGAAGCGACTGACCATGTGTGCATCTTGATTACTGANCCCGATCTCTTAATGTGACGTAATGTATAGTGTAGTGAAACGTCAGGAAAGCAAACGTGAAGTAGGAAAATCTTTGAGTGAAATTAAGTTAGACATGACTGAGTGACTGAGTGACTAAGCACGTTAATAAATAATAATATCTCTAAGAGTGCAAAAAAAGGGGCTTTAACTGACCCAGGAGATGTTGCCTTGGTGTAGTGATTGGAGAGGGCTTCACCTGAGGCTCAGCAGTGAAGAATCCACCGGCGGTGCAGGAAGCGTGGGCTCAGCCCCTGGGCTGGAAGATCCCTGGAGGAGGGCACGGCGACGTGCTCCAGTATCCTGGCCTGGAGCGCCCCGTGGACAGAGGAGCCTGACTGACCACCCGTAGGACCGCACAGAGCTGGACATGACTGAAGCGACTGACCATGTGTGCATCTTGATTACTGAACTGGGCTCTAAGCAGTCAGTTAAGTTATTTTAATACAGTGTGGGAAGATAGAGCACCCAGAGAATGGAGAGTTTACCTTATAAAGTGTTCGTGGCAATAGGGACCACAGAATGCAAGAAAGAGTAGACGATATTGACAAAGGGTAGAAAGGGGAAAACGTGCATAATTAGAGGAAGAGGTAGAAAACACACTAGGTACTTGTCCATTTTCCCCTCAAATCCTCTCCTTAACAAAGTAATCAGACTACAATAAGTACTTCATTGTATGCTTAATAACAGCTGATAGTAAATGAACACCATTTTGAATCCTTCACATGAATTCTTATTTAATGCTCAAAGTACACCAGTTTGTGTTGAGTTAGTGTTTAAACTCTATAAAGGAAAGAACGAAGGTGCAGGAATAGTTCCCTTAATCAGTTCTGACTGACTTCAAAGCTCAGACTCCTACATGCTACACTATTTTGTCTCCCAGCAAGACATTTCTGCAGCGATTATAAACTATCCTTGTGTACAAGGTAAATTAGGACCAAAATATTAAATGTTGAAATATTAAACCAATTTTAAGTCCTCAGTCCTTTGGAGAGACCACTGCTAGAGACCTTGATTATCTGTTGGTTACCTGGGAGCACGTGGAGAAGAAGCCTAGGGTCATGAGCAGATATAAGAATGCAGAAAATCCAGAGACAAAGACCTGAGCTCCTTTGCATCTTCTTGCTTATAGTTATGCCATAGAGAAAGCTTGCACAGTTTTCAGCAGGAAATTTGACTCTGTGCTTGTGATTATTTGTCAATAACTAGATAAAATCATAGAAAATATCTGATTGTTTCACAAGAAGAAACTGGCTCTTTCCAATAGATAGTGATTGGATTAACATTACTCCAAACTGAACTATCAAGTGGTAAATATATTAAAGATCAATAAAACTCAAGATACTGGGAAGATGGGCTCTTCTACAGAGAGAGAGCCCATCTTCCCAGTATGTGTATATATGTGTGTGTGTATATATATATATATATATATATATATATATATACAAGCACATTCAGTTTAGAAAACATAAATACTAACCATAAGTTCAAATGACCAGCTACAGAAATATAAACAGGACCACTATTCTAAGACTATTCTACATGGGGTAGGTGGGTAAAGTTTGCCAATGCAATATAAACTATTGATATGGCTTGGTTGCCCTATAAAAAGGCCTTCATCTTTTATTAAAGAAAAAGGTAACATCACACTAGGCTTATGCTCAGTATAACCCTCTATACCTTTAGCATGATCTTGACAAACTTAAAACAGTTACAGCAGAGATCACTGAGCTTGGCAAAAGATTATTTGTTTTTATTGGTGCTTCCCAGGTGACGCGGTGGTAAAGAATCTGCCTGCCAGTGAAAGAGAAGTAAGAGACACAGGTTTGATCCCTGGGTTGGGAAGATCCCCCAAAGTAGTGAATGGCAACCGACTCCAGTATCCTTGCCTGAAAAATTCCAGGATCAGAAGAACCTGGTGAGCTACAGTCCATGGGGTCACAAAGAATCAGACACAACTGAGCACACACACACAACACATTTATATTTACTGAGCATTCAATTTCTTCTGTATATTTTCATTGGTTAACAGACAATTTTTTGACTGGGCTTTCTGAAGGGACAGACTTTCAGAAAGTTTACAAATTTCTTCAGAATCATCAAGGACTTTTTGAAGAACAACAAAAAATATTAAAATTCACTTACATTCTCCATAATTTCTTCAGTGAAAGAGACAATAGAAGATATAAGGTCATTGAAATCAGGCAATAATGGTTTAAGATGATTTAGGAATGAATATGTAAAGGCTACTTAGCCATGAAATAATAACAGGATTCAGATTCATAAAGAAATACAATTTTATGAGTATTGTCTATGTTGAAGATGCAACAGCTGAAAATCAGCTAATTTGAAGCAAATGAAATTTTAATTAAGTGAAAAAAATTACTGATGAATACCAAATATTTAAATAGGAACAATATATATAAAGCTCAAGAATTTATCCCATGGGATTAAGTATTTACATTTTTTAATTAGTCAGTTTAGCTTTTCTTACTAAAAATTTCATAACCTTGCTCAAATTATAAAGTAAAGCAATGCTATTTTTAGAATTCTGATATCAAATGCTGAGATTTCTTTTTACAATTCCCAACCTATTTTAAATGAAAAATCACGTTGAAATTATTTTGTCATCAATGTTTCTGTGTGTTTTCTCAGTAAACAGAACAAAATAATAACTTTGCACTTCCTCTTAATGAAAATCTATTAACATGTTATGACCCTGGCACTTTCAACTCTCAACCTGAAATGGTGGCAAAATGGTACTCTCAGGCAGGGGATAGGTAAAACTATAATATCTGACATGGCTTTCAGATCATTGTTAGTTCTATTAATGTAATAATTTCTCCCCTGCTTCTGTAATTCTGTTGTTATCAGAATTCTCTCTTGGACACAAGATGCATCCTTACTGTTACTCCTCAACTAAGTCAGACATTAAATTATGTTATGGAAGATTATCTTAACCTTGAATTAAGATAACATGAAGGTGAAGGTGAAGTCACTCAGTCGTGTCCGACTCTTTGCAATCCCATGGACTGTAACCTACTAGGCTCCTTTGTCCATGGGATTCTCCAGGCAAGAGTACTGGAGTGGATTGCCATTTCCTTCTCCAGGGGATCTTCCCAACCCAGAGGTCGAACCTGGGTCTCCCGCATTGGAGACAGATGCTTTAACCCCTGAGCCATCAGGGAAGCCACTCTGAAATAAAAGGCAAGAGTTTTCTTTGTTAAAATGAACATACAGACAAAACTTATTGCAGCAAAATCATCATGGTTCATAATATGAAGGAGGAAATGAAAAGAGTATCCGAAGAAACAAAGCCCCAGGGTGAGAATCAGGAAGAAGAGAGAACCTTTCCAATAACCTCTTAAGTAAACGTTTTAGGGGAGCATCAGTTTGAAGAATTTTGAAGTGATTTTAAAAAACCAGACAGAAAAGAGTGAAAATTAAAAGTAAACTAACAACTTCTACTTAGTTTTTTGAAGGAAGAGCCTGAAATGACAGTTTTCTGAAAATATTACACCCAGCTGAGTATTTAATTTAGTCTCAAAAAGCATAGTTAGGTACAAAGAGGAATAGTCATTGTTGCAGATGTTTAATTTTACCTGAAGAGGCTTTTCTTTCCTGAAATATGTTTTCTCTTAAGGTTACATTGCATGTAGATTAAGTGGGGAGATGAGCTTTGTTCAAGAAGTGAAGAGGCTAATAATAATGAAATCAAATGGCCTCTTTCTACTCATTCCAGATTTCTGCAGTTGCCTAATATCTGCCTGAATGCAATAGAAGCTTTCAGTGGGATGCGCAGAGAATATTTTGAACAGAAAAACTGCTTATAAGTGTAGTAAATTAAATACCTACTTTATTTGTCTTTATTACCTGTAGAATAAAATATATGTACAATTAACTCCAGTTTAATTATGTTAAAGGTGACCTGTGAAAATATCATAAATTTCAATTGACTCAGCTATGTGCTTCAGCAGTTAAATATCTTATCTAGCCAATCCAAGATAAGTCAGCAAATAAGCTGATAAATAGTGACCCTTCAAAGCACTTTTTAAAATCTTCAAAGTCAAACTCTGCCATGTTTTAGCTTTGCCAACAACATCAGGGTTTTCACGTCAGGAAATGCAAGAGCTAATGGCTGGAAAGCTGGGAGACTACAGAACCTTATCCAGCTGACTGCTTTCATTCAGGAAAAAATGAGTTGCTAGATTCTCTCAGCCCTATCCAGAGTCCATGAGTCATTCTTAGCCACAGATTCTGGGAGAAAGCAGTGAGACAACCATGTCTATGGCACACGCTTTTCTATGAAACATAACTTCAATACTTAAAAATGATGATTGACAGAGTTGACAAAGTTCACGTGCTAGACTCACCATTTCCTCTGTCTTTCCCTGTCACATATTATCCAGGAGTCTCCAAATAGATAGGACCCATAATATAGAATATACATGCATATATATATGTATGAAGAGGCATTAAAGACCATCATAAATCCCACATTAACCATTCAGACTCTCCAAGAAAGCTGAAAGTTAACAAAAATTGATAGCATAAACACCTAGCATAAACACTGTTCTAAACTCACTAGAAATAGTGGAATGGACAGTTTCTCATTGTCAGGCAAGATCACCTTTACTTTCTTCCATGAGAGAAATTCCTATGTAAGAAACATTTTTTCCTTATATCTCTATGTAACCTGGAGATAATAACAGTCATCACTGCTATTGTGTGCTGCAGGCAGACACTTTGCAAACAAGAACCCTGAAAAATTAAAATTATTTCTGCTTTTCAGACAGCAACACTAAAGACAGGTCAAATAACATTTCCAAGGACAGATTTATGGTAAATTCCAAAGCCAAAAATCTCACGCTTTCTTACCTATTTTAGATGCCCTGCTTTTTTTTTTTCTGCTTCTATTTGTATTCCTTTTGTGTAGGCACGATTTAACTTCATCCAACCCAGTTATTCCTTGAACTTCTTGAATTTATTAGCTGCCGCCTGCCCCCACAGCTCTGCGTCGGTGAATCATAAGCATAGCCTAAGAAAGCGCTGCTTTGCATGAACAAGGCCCTCCATAGAGGTGCCCACATGAAAAGCACCTCAGGAACAAATCAGTGTCTGCAATTCTAGTGAATTCTCCCGTGATTTGATCTGGAGCTCATTTATACACCTGTATGTTTTCTCTTCCAAGGTGGTTAAAAATACATCTCCAGCTTGGTAATTATATAGCTTCTCCCTGTATTTCACGAATACGCCTACATTCACTGGGAAGTGTTCCAAAGGATATCCAGTATGAATAACCTCTATACCACATACCTAATATTTTAAGATAAATTATTATTCAAATATCCTCCATATATTTAATTTAATACTTCCATCCACTTTGCTTGATGTGATAACAGGTGGACTTTTACATAATTTCTCAGTACTCTCCCTCTTCATTGTCTTGCTTAATTATTTCATACGTGATTATGTAACATATTGAAGCAACTCACACTTCATGTTGTGTGGAGACGGCCAGTAAATATCAGCTCATTCACCGAATGAATGAATGAGTAACCACAGCACAAATAGCCAAAGTATTAAAACGATAATCTAAAAATGGAGATAAATATATAAAATGGAGAGTAAGTAAATAAAATGGCCATTTCTTTACAGTTGTTGAATAAAGATCAATTACTATTTTTTTATACATTTTTCATTGTGGACTATTTAGACCTAACTGATCCATACAATATTGTAAAGTAATTAACCTCCAATAAATATAAATAAATTTATATTTTAAAAACTTAAAAAATAAAATCACCTGCAAAAAATATATATATCTTAGAATTNAACAGGTGGACTTTTACATAATTTCTCAATACTCTCCCTCTTCATTGTCTTGCTTAATTATTTCATACGTGATTATGTAACATATTGAAGCAACTCACACTTCATGTTGTGTGGAGACGGCCAGTAAATATCAGCTCATTCACCGAATGAATGAATGAGTAACCACAGCACAAATAGCCAAAGTATTAAAACGATAATCTAAAAATGGAGATAAATATATAAAATGGAGAGTAAGTAAATAAAATGGCCATTTCTTTACAGTTGTTGAATAAAGATCAATTACTATTTTTTTATACATTTTTCATTGTGGACTATTTAGACCCAACTGATCCATACAATATTGTAAAGTAATTAACCTCCAATAAATATAAATAAATTTATATTTTAAAAAATAAAATCACCTGCAAAAAATATATACATCTTAGACTTAACAATCAAGGATATATGCTGTTGCACATTTTATGTGAATCTTCTGAAAAAAACTGATCCTATTTCAAGAAAAATAATCAATGTAAAATGTTGGAGCTAAAAAAAATGAGAATTTATTTTAATGAATTTACGACTGGAAGGATTTAAGACAGGGCAGTAGTCTTCCTGTGGGAAAGACTTTCTGGGAGTAGCTAACCCAGTTTTCATAGAATTCTCTTATTAAGCTAATCCTTCTTATGGGTTTTTATGGATTTGGAAAAGAAATATTTTCCATGCTAAACTGCAAAGGAGTATACTGTTTAATAACTGTGTTCAAGTCACAATACTGATGGTAGGATTCTCATTCTTTGTTTTTAACAAGCTCCACTTCCAAACTGATGAAGATGAAAGTGGTGGAGAGAAAGGTTTCAATTTTTGCCACCATTTGTGGATGGTTATACATTTCACCCCTTCCTAAATGTTTCTGTCATTTAATACAGCAAGTTTATTTTTTAATGAAGAATTATATAGAGATACGGGGCTTCCCTGGTAGCTCAGATGGTAAAGAGTCTGCCTACAATGCTAGAGACCAGGGTTCGATCCCTGGATTGTGAAGATGCCCTAGAGAAGGAAATAGCAACCCACTCCTGTACTCTTGCCTGAAAAACCCCACGGATAGAGGAGCCTAGTAGGCTACAGTCCATGGGATCGCAAAGAGTCGGACACAGCTGAGCGACTGCACTTCATACAGAGATACAAAGACTAGAATTTTAAAATGCATGTAGTGACTTAACAAGGAAATAAAAACTCATAACATTTTGAAATATATGCTCCGGTCTTATCTCCATTTCCTATGTGAACTAGGTTGGCTTCATCTTAAGACAGAGGTGAGACCACATCAAACAGCATCTCCCTATCTTGTCGCACATCCAATATCTTCTGCAAGAGCTTAGTGAGCCTTTTACACATGTGCTGACTTCAATAACTCCAGAATGATTGAAGAGAGGGAGACAAAGCAAAAACAATACCCAGCTGTGGATGTGACTGGTGATAGAAGCAAGGTCTGATGCTGCAAAGAGCAATATTGCATAGGAACCTGGAACCTCAGGTCCATGAATCAAGGCAAATTGGAAGTGGTCAAACAAGAGATGGCAAGAGTGAACATTGACATTCTAGGAATCAGCGAACTAACATGGACTGGAATGGGTGAATTTAACTCAGATGACCATTATATCTACTACTGCAGGCAGGAATCCCTCAGAAGAAATGGAGTAGCCATCATGGTCAACAGAAGAGTCCGAAATGCAGTACTTGGATGCAATCTCAAAAAAAAAGAATGATTTCTGTTCATTTCCAAGGCAAACCATTCAATATCATAGTTATCCAAGTCTATGCCCCAACCAGTAATGCTGAAGAAGCTGAAGACGAACGGTTCTATGAAGACCTACAAGACCTTTAGAACTAACACCCAAAAAAGATGTCCTTTTCATGATAGGGGACTGGAATGCAAAAGTAGGAAGTCAAGAAACACCTGGAGTAATAGGCAAATTTGGCCTTGGAGTATGGAATGAAGCAGGGCAAAGACTAATAAAGTTTTGCCAAGAGAATGCATTGGTCATAGCAAACACCCTCTTCCAACAACACAAGAGAAGACTCTATACATGGACATCACCAGATGGTCAACATCGAAATCAGATTGATTATATTCTTTGCAGCCAAAAATGGAGAAGCTCTATACAGTCAACAAAAACAAGACCAGGACCTGACTGTGGCTCAGATCATGAACTCCTTATTGCCAAATTCAGACTCAAATTGAAGAAAGTAGGGAAAACCACTAGACCATTCAGGTATGACCTAAATCAAATCCTTTATGATTACACAGTAGAAGTGAGAAATAGATTTAAGGACCTAGATCTGATAGACAGAGTGTCTGATGAACTATGGACAGAGGTTCATGACATTGTACAGAACACAGGGATCAAGACAATCCCAATNAAAACCACTAGACCATTCAGGTATGACCTAAATCAAATCCTTTATGATTACACAGTAGAAGTGAGAAATAGATTTAAGGACCTAGATCTGATAGACAGAGTGTCTGATGAACTATGGACAGAGGTTCGTGACATTGTACAGAAGACAGGGATCAAGACGATCCCCATGGAAAAGAAACGCAAAAAAGCAAAATGGCTGTCTGGGGAGGCCTTACAAATTGCTGTGAAAAGAAGAGAGGCAAAAAAAAAAAAAGAGAAAAGGAAAGATATATGCATCTGAATGCAGAATTCCAAAGAATAGCAAGAAGAGATAAGAAAGCCTTCTTCAGCCATCAATGCAAAGAAATAGAGGGAAAGAACAGAATGGGAAAGACTAGAGATCTCTTTAAGAAAATTAGAGATAGCAAGGGAACATTTCATGCAAAGATGGGCTTGATAAAAGACAGAAATGGTCTGGACCTAACAGAAGTAGAAGATATTAAGAAGAGGTGGCAAGAATACATAGAAGAACTGTACAAAAAAGATCTTCACAATCCAGATAATCACAGTGGTGTGATCACTGATCTAGAGCCAGACATCCTGGAAGGTGAAGTCAAGTGGGCCTTAGAAAGCATCACTACAAACAAAGCCAGTGGAGGTGTTGGAATTCCAGTGGAGCTGTTTCAAATCCTGAAAGATGATGCTGTGAAAGTGCTGCACTCAATATGCCAGCAAATTTGGAAAACTCAGCAGTNTGGAAGGAATGATGCTAAAGCTGAAACTCCAGTCCTTTGGCCACGTCATGCGAAAAGTTGACTCATTGGAAAAGACTCTGATGCTGGGAAGGATTGGGAGCAGGAGGAGAAGGGGACGACAGAGGATGAGATGGCTGGATGACTTCACCGACTTGATGGATGTGAGTCTGGGTTAACTCCAGGAGTTGGTTATGGACAGGTAGGCCTGGCGAGCTGCGATTCATGGGGTTGTATAGAATCAGACACGACTGAGCAACTGAACTGAAGTGAACTGAACTGATACCTATCTATCCACCTAAATATATGATATTTTAAAAATTCATATACCCCCCAGGCTCCTCTGTCCATAGCATTCTGCAGGCAAGAATACTGGAGTGAGTTGCCATTTCCTACTCCAGGGGATCTTCCCAACCTAGGGATCGAACCCAGATCTCTTGTGGCTCCTGCATTGGCAGGCAGATTCTTTACCAACTGCATCACGTGTGAAGCCCAGTATATAAATAGGCACACTATAAACACAAATAAATGTGTCTGTTTTATAATTACATCTGTCTATATATAGGCTAGTTGTTTTCTCTTTTTTTCTGGCTTCTGTCCTTGCTTCCTACTGTGTTCTTTCTCACTGGTCTTCACTTCGTGGTTAGCAGTTTATCTGTGCTCACTCCAATATTGTCATATATCCTTGTACTTAAAAAATACTCAGTGAAAGCTATTGCGATGCTAGGCACTGCTATGCTAGCTATGCTAGGCCCTAGGAAAAGAATATTGAGGAAAATGGATGGACTCTTATTCTTGTCAAGTTCCAGTCCATGGGTGTGAGCGACAGACATATGGGCAGACACACAAGCACACCAGCGAACGTTCCAAGGGCACTAGGGCTACACGGAAAGCAGAGCAGGCGAGGAGGGAGAGGCGGCAAGCGGAGGCGGCAGCCGGAAAGGGAAGGCGCACTGTTCACAGGCCTGAACAGGGTCTTTCAGTGCTCAGAGATGCGTTCGTTAAGCTATCCTACCAAACTAAAAAGCAGGGACAAAACAAAGCAAAACTTCTATGAGAGAGAGGTGTTTAGACTGACTTGAGTTCCAGGAGAAATAGAAGAGATTCACTATAGCTGCCACAAAGCAAAAATTAAAATTAAATGTTAGATCATTTTTCATATTTGTTATTAATATGTGGTTCTAATTTTAGCAATGTTAATGATGCCCCCTCTCTTGCCTTTTATTCCTCTTGATTCCTTCTTTCACTTGTTTCAGCATACCACACTTTCCCCCTCCTTTGCCTTTTCCTTTCCTTGATGTGACTCTCTCCTCACCCCAAAATTCTGCTCCTGAATAAACACACATGTAAATACATACATGCATTTCTAGTGAGGAAGATACGTAAAATATTCCACACAGGAATCTGCATATTTTATTATCTCCTACTATTTAATTACATCTGTATCTCATAATATATATTTAGACAAAATATTAAGGTGCTTTCCTGAACAAAGACAATTCCATTTTGATGATAAATTATGACTGATAAAGTAATTTTCTTGCTATATAGTATATGCATATGTTTATAAATAATTGGAAATATATATAAATATTTTGTAGTATCCTGTTTATTTTTTAAAATATTAGCTTTTGCCATTTCACTAGTAATTTAAAAATATGTTTGGAATGTACATATAATTTTTGATATGTATATACCATATTTATACAAAAAACTCCACTGTTATGAAGCATTATGAATGTGGGTTCGATCCCTGTGTTGGGAAGTTCTCCTACAAGAGGGCATGGCAACACACTCCAGTGTGCTTGCCTGGGGAATCCCACGGACAGAGGAGCCTGCAGGGCTACAGTCCATGAGGTCTCAAAGAGTCAGACATAGCTGAAGTAACTTAGCAACACACTGATTGTGAGGCATTCTGGCTATTTCTGTTATTATTCTTATTATTCCTAAAAATAATATGAATGCAACAGAACATACTCAGGAACAAGAATTGCTCAACTGATATGTAATCTGGACACATTACCATGAACTCTGGATAATTTACTTCAAACTTCTGTGCTTAGTTTTCTCATAAATAAAGTAGAGATAATAATAGTATATATTTCATATAACTGTTGTGAGTTAATTAATAGCTTCAAAAAAGGACCTGATACATGACAACTGTTCATTCATTTCAGTTCAGTCGCTCAATCGTGTCCGACTCTTCGCGACCCCATGAATCGCAGCACGCCAGGCCTCCCTGTCCATCATCATCTCTTGGAGTTCACTCAGTTTCACGTCCATTGAGTCCGTGATACCATCCAGCCATCTCATCCTATGTCATCCCCTTCTCCTCCTGCCCCCAGTCCCTCCCAGCATCAGAGTCTTTTCCAATAAGTCAACTCTTCGCATGAGGTGGCCAAAGGACTGGAGTTTCAGCTTTAGCATCATTCCTTCCAAAGAAATTCCAGGGCTGATCTCCTTCAGACTGGACTGGTTGGATCTCCTTGCAGTCCAAGAGACTCTCAAGAGTCTTCTCCAACACCACAGTTCAAAAGCATCAATTCTTTGGTGCTCAGCCTTCTTCACAATCCAACTCTCACATCCATACATGACCACAGGAAAAACCATAGCCTTGACTAGACGGACCTTGGTCGGCAAAGTAATGTCTCTGCTTTTGAATATGCTACCTAGGTTGGTCATAACGTTCCTTCCAAGGAGTAAGTGTTACCTATCATTATTATTGGGGCTTCCCTTGTGGTTTAGTGGTAAAGAACTTTCCTGCCAATGTAGGAGACATGGGTGCAATTCCTGGGTTGGAAAGATTCCCTGGAGAAGGAAGTGGCAACCCACTCCAGGAATTTTGCTTGGGAAATCCCATGGAAGGGGGGCCTGGAGGGATGTAGTCCATTGAGTCGCAAAGAGTCAGACACAACTTAGTGCCTAAACAACAACATCATCATTATCATTAAAATCAAATTACATTTTGGAAAACTATTTGTGTGTATATTTCTGATTGTTTCTTGGGTCAGAAGTGAATGTATTTGTTAAAACCAATGTGATATAATTAATCTAATCTCATGGTTCTTATGAAAGACTGGTTTCCAGATATAAACAAGAATACTTGTCTAACTAACTTTAGTAATATGTTTTTAAAATATTTGATAAATTGATAGACTATAATGATACCACATTATACTATATACATATTTTTAAGTTACTAGTTGCTATAATTTTTATATATTTATTTGATATAATAAATACATTTCTACATATTCATTTACTTCCATATATTTATTTTTATATATTTATTTGGGCATTTGTGTATCTTCTATCAATCAGTCATCATTCTGTTTAAAGCTCTACTTATTTTTGTAAAGTTTTAGAATTAAAAAAAAATTCCCAGTTAGGCTGATATATTAAAAACATACATAAACTAATATCTAAATACAGATGTCTAAAAGAGCCTCTGAAGAGGGAGAGAGCAAGGTGGAAGAATAGGAAGACCCTGAACTCACCTCCTTCCACCGACACGTCAAAACCACACCTACATAGAGAACAACTCTCTCTGAGAATTATCTGAAGACTAGCAAAACCATTCTTTTATAATTAAGTATGTAAAGGGGAACACACACACACACACACACACACACACACACACACTGTGACTCATAGGACAGGAAGGTGGGTAGGAAGCAGTCTAGTCAAGAGCGCACCCCCAGTGGCTTAGCAAAAGAGGGAGGGGATCACGAACTCGGAGGTCTTCGCCTAGAAGAGAGCTTGACCCTCACCGATAAGGCAGCCCTGGGGACCCGCATGCGGAGGACGAGCTCCCCTAGCCAGTTCTGAAAGCGAGGGCTGCGTATGAGCGGAGAGCTGNTAGTCAAGAGCGCACCCCCAGTGGCTTAGCAAAAGAGGGAGGGGATCACGAACTCGGAGGTCTTCGCCTAGAAGAGAGCTTGACCCTCACCGATAAGGCAGCCCTGGGGACCCGCATGCGGAGGACGAGCTCCCCTAGCCAGTTCTGAAAGCGAGGGCTGCGTATGAGCGGAGAGCTGCGGGGAACGAGCTCCTCTCTCGAGGCTCGCGTGTGGATTGGCTCGCCCCACCCGCAGTTCAGAGCACCCAGCTGCAGAGCGCCCGGCGCCGGCCCGCCCTCCGCGGCCCCAGCCCTCCGCGGCCGCCGGCGCACCCAGACCCGCGCGGCTCCGGCGCATCCCCGGGCCAGACTCCAGCGGCGGCCCCGCATCCCCGGGCCGCGGCCGCCCCCATCCCGCCCACGCACCAGCTCCCGGGCGAGGCAGGAACGCCCGGCCCTCCCGCCAGTGACACCGCGTGCTGGCAGTCCGGGAACAGAGCCACCTGCCAAAGCACAAGCCTTCAAGGCCGACAGAAGTAACCACCGTTCCCCTGGATTCAGAGACACAGCATACCGAGCAAGCAAAGTGAGAGGGCAGAGGAACAGATTCTAAAAAAAAAAAAAGAACAAGATAAAATCTTCATAGTAACAAGCTCTAAAGAAAAAGAGGTAAGTAATTTACCTGATAAGGAGTTCAAAGCATAAAAATCATCACTAGCCTTAGAGGAAGAACAGAGACACACAGTGAGAACTTCATCAAAGATGAAATAAGTCACGGGGATGCAATGGGCAACACAAGAAATATAATTAATACTAAACGTACGTACACCCATGGCTGACTCATGCTGAGGTGTGACAGAAAACAGCAAAATTCTGTAAAGGAATTGTCCTGCAATTAGAAATTTAATTAAAATAAAAAATAGCATGTGGCGTAAGCCTATAAAATTTTGTTGTCTATGTTTTATATTTGAAACTACCATGATATTGTAAGTCAACTATACTTCAGTCAAAAAGGGGAAAAGGAGAATTACAGAGCCTCTGCAAACCTTTGATTCTAACAACTGGACATCAATCTTCCCAGAAAACAAATCAAAATCTAAACACCATCAAGAGGGCCAGAATATTACTTTAGCAACCCATTCCGCTCTTAGAAATCCTTGACTATGTACTTTTTTAAAAAAACAAAGAGTTATCTTTACAAGGTTCCATTAAAAATTGATTTCTTACTGTAGTTGGTAGAAAAAAATTATTAAAAGTCTGCATTTTAGAAATTAGAATAATCCAAATCTGAATGTACAAATGATAAAAGTCAAGATTCTTCTAGCACTTATTTTGTAACTTCAATTTATGAAAATCCCAGCAGTGTTCTGTCTAAATTACAGGCTTCACAATGGCCAAATTGAATTCTGATAGCTTACCATTATAAGATCACTCGGTCAGCTGATTGTTACAGATTATTGCCTCAGCAGCCGTGGGGTTCTCTCAGGGCACCATGGGAAGCTTAAAATTTAAGGCCTATTTAGTTGCACCCTTGTGTGATATAAATGGCTATCTTAATATTTAAGTTCACCTCAGTTGGGAAAGAAAAGCTGCATCCCTGTGCAAGCAGAAGACAGATGCATTCGGTGGTCTCCATTTTTCACCTCTGTTCTTTGAAGCACTCTGTCTCACAACAATAAGGTTTCTTTTTCTTTTTTCCTTTGTTTTGGGACTCTGTATTCACACTGAATAAAAGCTTACTGGCAAACATTAATAACCTCAGTTGAGCATTATTTTTGCTTTCAGATGGAATGCAAATTTGTGTATCTGAAGAATCTCTAGGGTTCAAGTTTCTGCCATTTCTAATTAATATCTTAGGAGTACAGGTGAGACAAGTTTATGATGCTGGAATTTGGTTTTCAATTAGATTTCAATCTTATTCAACCTGTGAGTATGAAAGAAAAATGACAACAACCAGGAGCAGTTAATATTTTCACCCAGACATTTGCCTAGTGAGAAGGAGAACAAATTGATTTGCTAGGGTTGGGCATTTTCCAGAATAATACCCTAAAATATTCTAAGTATTGAGAGAACTATTTCAGACTTGTTGGCTCTTGCTTGGTGGTAATAATCATTTTATCAGAGTCCCCATCTACCTTCATTTGATGTAAAGACATATGCCTAGTTGCTTATATTATTTTAAACACCTCAATCTAGTTCATTGCTAAAAGGCGTGTGGCCATCCACTAGCATTATGCTAGTCAAACTATTAGATAACATAATTATCTATGCAGTTGTTTCTTTATTAAAGTCACTGTAAATTTAAATTTAGAAGAATTTAACAGGATTTAATTATATCCACACCTACAACTTTACTCCACTATTTTGGAGAAAATCACCCACATAGAAATAGTTAATACAAATTCATAGAATTTTTCTTTCTTTGGGGGCGGGGGGAATGTTCACTAGTAAAGTATATATGGGAATGTTTCCTAAAGAAAATGTAAAGTCTCTATTTAGGCACAAAATGTGGTTTGGCACTACTCCAAGGGAAAAGAAAAGCATCTACCAATGTCTGCTCAATTGCAACATACTTTCATAATAAATTGTCATGTATTCTGTTGTAAGAGCCTGAAGTATTTACTTCTGATAGAAGATAGATTTTATGACTACTCACCACAGAGCTAAGCAAAGTGAAAATGTTCAGCCAATTCTATGATACTGTTTCATAAAATTAATAATGAATAATTTGTTCACCATGTATTATATTCCTGATGGTCCTAAACAGCTCTGAAATATCAAATGTCTTGCCTATGACTTCTTAAACTATACTAGAAAAGTTTCCTTTAGACCAAGACCAGGCTGAACTGATCTTTAGACTCACTCCTAAGGCTGCTCTAGCTTCCGTGGTGACTCAGCTGGTAAAGAATCTGCCTGCGACACAGGAGACCTGGGTTCAACCCCTTGGTTGGGAAGATCCCATGGAGAAGGGAAAGGCTACCCACTCCAGGATTCTGGCCTGGAGAAGTCCGTGGACTGTAAAGCAAGAGAGTTCCAAAAAACATCTGCTTCTGCTTTATTGACTATGCCAAAGCCATTGACTCTGTGGATCACAACAAAGTATGGAAAATTCTTAAAGAGATGGGAATACCAGACCACCTTATCTACCTCTTGAGAAATCTGTATGCAGGTCAAGAAGCAACAGTTAGAGCTGGACATGAAACAAGAGACTGGTTCCAAATCTGGACAGGAGTACAACCAGGCTGTATACTGTCATCCCGCTTACTTAACTTCAGAGTGAGTCAAGTGAAGTCGCTCAGTCGTGTCCGACTCTTTGCGACCCCATGGACTGCAGCCTGCCAGGCTCCTCTGTCCATGGGATTTTGTCCAGTATTCTGTCCAGAATACTGGAGCGGGCTGCCATTTCCTTCCCAAGGGGATCTTCCCAACCCAGGGATTGAACCCAGGTCTCCCACAGTGTAGGCAGATGCTTTTACCATCTGAGCCACCAGGGAATGCCAAATGCATGGCTGGATGAAGCAGAAGCTGGAATCAAGATTACTGGCAGAAACATCAACAACCTCAGATATGTAGATGGCACCACCCTTATGGCAGAAAGTGAAGAACTAAAGAGCCTCATGATGAAAGTGAAAGAGGAGAATGGAAAAGTTGGTTTAAACTCAACATTCAGAAAACTAAGATCACGGCATCTAGTTCCATCACTTCATGAAAAATAGATGGGGAAACAATGGAAAAAGAGACAAACTTTATTTTGGGGGGCTCCAAAATCACTGCAAATGGTGACTGCAGACATGAAATTAAAAGACCCTTGCTCCTTGGAAGAAGAGCTATGACCAACCTAGACAGCTTACTGAAAAGCAGAGACATTACTTTGCCAACAAAGGCCTGTCTAGTTAAAGCTATGGTTTTTCCAGTAGTCATGTGTGGATGTGAAAGTTGGACTATAAAGAAAGCTCAGCGCAGAAGAATTGATGCTTTTGAACTGTGGTGTTGGAGAAGACTCTTGAGAGTCCCTTGGACTGCAAGGAGATCCAGCCAGTCTATCCTAAAGGAAAAAAGTCCTGAATATTCATTGGAAGTGAGAGGGTAACAAGCAGGAAGGCCAGGGTCTCCAAACTGAGGAAATAGCCTGCAAGTGTCAGACATTTTTATCTTAAGTGGCAGGAGGAAACAAATTAGCGGTATTTTTTCCTTCTCTATACAAATTTAAAAGGAGATTTCTCTTAAAATACTGTGTTGCCATGACACCTGGTTTCACCTGAAGTTAACTATTCTCAAACTTAGAGATAACCAATGACTTTTTCTTATGGAAATGTTTATCTTAAGCTATGTTAATGTACTATACATTTACCCCAAACTCTGTCTTCAAGTCAGTTCCGCCTTTTGGCTCAGAACCTACTTGATAAACCAGTATGTTATACTCAGATATTGTACCTCTAATCTATGTAAATGAAACTATTTGTATGGTGACCTGCCCTTCTTCAAGATTCAAGTTAATCATTTTATGGCCCAAGATAAACCATTTGGTGCCAAGATTATCCCAAAACGCATCTTATGGGTGAGGGGCCTGATGCCATTCTGAGTTTTAAGACATTCCTTTCTTTCATTAACAGACTGCTAGTGACTATATAACATCCAGCTAAAGACTAGCATTGGGGCACTCTTTCTGCCCCCTTCTGATGCCTATGTCAGAAGCTTTCTCTATGTCCTTTATACTTTAATAAAACTTTATTACACAAAAGCTCTGAGTGATCAAGCCTCGTCTCTGGCATCGGATTGAATTTTTCTCCTCCAGGGGCCAAGAATCCCGGTGTCGTGATTCAACAACAACCTTTCAGAAGGACTAATGTTGAAGCTGAAACTCGAATACTTTGGCCTCCTGATGGGAAGAGCCAACTCATTGAAAAAGACCCTGTTGCTGGGAAAGATTGAAGGTGGGAGGAGAAGAGGACAACAGAGGATGAGACTGTTGGATGGCATCATTGACTCAGCAGACATGAATTTGAGTAAACCCTGGTAGTTGGTGATGGACAGGGAGGCTTGGTATGCTGCAGTCCATGGGGTTGCAAATAGTTGGACACAACTGAGTGACTTTCACTTTCAAGGCTCCTCTATTTCAGTCGACAGTCTTTCGTTTTTGTTCTCATTTTCTTCATGTGCAAAATGTTATTCTTTACCCAAGGAAATAAAACATATTGTTTTATACTGTCTATGTTTTTCTTTTCTTTGAATTAATTGGTATCTGTTTGTTTTCTGATACCATTTAAGTCTACTCCTTGTTTTGAAACAGTCAGTGACTACACCAGCAAGAAGTCTGAATAACGCTGTATAGACTGAGCCCCATATCTGTGGAAACTCAACTTCTTTTGCTAGTCCATGGTCCTAAAGGACTTTTTTGTTGTTTTTGTTGAGGCTTAAATATTAACACTGTTTCTTACTTAGGACAAAACTAAAAAGCAGAAAGTTAAAGTCCAAAGAAAAAAGCGATTTAAAAATTGCAAGAAAGCAGAAAATATATTAGAGAAAGAACTCTTAATTTCAGAAAAACGCTTTACTGTGAGCTTACATAAAAAGTTGAAACCAGTGGACACAATGTTGATAGATGTCTAGACAAATCACAAGAGTAGAATTTGTAATCCTGCTTCTTTGCAATGGGACAGCAGGAGATAGGAAGAATTGAATCTAGGAAAGTGTAGAGAGTACAGAAGAAACACTTTTATTGAGAGGGGAGTTTAAAAGGTGGTGTGGACCCGACAAACCACAGCTGGTGCTCCACCATGGGTGTGTCTCTGTGTGCATACTTATCCCCCCGATGTGACAAACCAACTCACTGGAAAAGATCCTGATGCTGTAAAGATTAAAGGCAGGAGGAGAAGGGGATGAAAGAGGATGAGATGGTTGGATGACACCTCTGACTCAATGGACATGAATGTGAGCAATCTCTGGGATTTAGTGAAGGAAAGGGAAGCTTCAGCTCAGTTCAGTCACTCAGTCATGTCTGACTCTTTGAGACCCCATGAACTGAGCACGCCAGCCTTCCTTGTCCATCACCAACTCCTGGAGTTTACTCAAACTCATGTTCATCACGTTGGTGATGCCATCCAACCATCTCATCCTCTGTAATCCCCTTTTCCTCCCATCTTCAGTCTTTCTTAGCATCAGGGTCTTTTCCAGTGAGTCAGCTTTTCTCATCAGGTGGCCAAAGTATTGGAGTTTCAGATTCAGCCTCAGTCCTTCCAACGAATATTCAGGACTGATTTTCTTTAGGATGGACTGGTTGGATCTCCTTGAAGTCCAAGAGACTCTCAAGAGTCTTCTCCAACATCATAGTTCGAAAGAATCAATTCTTCAGTGCTCAGCTTTCTTTATAGTCCTGGTTTCACATCCATATGACTACTGGAAAAACCATAGATATGACTTGATGGGCCTTTGTTGGCAAAGTAATGTCTCTGCTTTTTAATAAGCTGTCTAGGTTTGTCATAGCTTTTCTTCCAAGGAGCAGTATCTTTTAATTTCATGGCTGCAGTCACCATCTGCAGTGATTTTGGAGCCCAAAAATATAAAGTCTGTCACTGTTTCCATTGTTTCCCCATCTATTTTTCATGAAGTGATGGAACTAGATGCCATGATCTTCGTTTTCTGAACGTTGAGCATTAAGCCAACTTTTTCACTCTCCTCTTTCACTTTCTTCAATAGGCTTTTTAGTTCTTCACTTTCTGCCATAAGGGTGGTGTCATCAACATATCTGAGGTTATTGATATTTCTCCCAGCAATCTTGATTCCAGCTTGTGCTTCTTCCAGCCCAGTGTTTCTCATGATGTACGCCGCATGTAAGTTAAATAAGCAGGGTGACCATATACAGATTTGATGTACTCCTTTTCCTGTTTCAGGTATGACTTAAATCAAATCCCTTATGATTATACAGTGGAAGTGGCCAATAGATTCAAGGGATTAGATCTGATTGACAGAGTGCCTGAAGAACTATGTGCCGAGGTTTGTGACAAGAGGCAGTGATCAAGATCATTCTCAAGAAAAAGAAATGCAAGAAGGCAAAATGGTTGTCTGAGGAGGCCTTACAAATAGCTGAGAAAACAAAAGGTGCAAAAGGCAAAGGAGAAAAGGAAAGTTACACCCATTCAAATGCTGAGTTCCTAATATCACGGTGAGGTAAGGAAGCTTTCCTCAGTGATCAATGCAAAGAAATAGAGGAAAACAGTAGAATGTGAAAGAGCAGAGATCTCTTTAAGAAAATTAGAGATACCAAGGGTACCTTTCATGAAAGGATGGGCACAATAAAGGACAGAAATGGTATGGACCTAACAGGAACAGAAAATATTAAGAAGGGGTGACAAGAATACACAGAAGAACTATACAAAAAAAAGATCTTCATGACCCAGAGAACCATGATGGTATGATCACTCACCTACAGCTAAACATTCTGGAATGTGAAGTCAAATGGGCCTTAAGAAGCATCACTAAGAACAAAGCTAGTGGAGGTGATGGAATTCCAGCTGAACTATTCCAAATCCTGAAAGATGATGCTGTGAAAGTGCTGCACTCAATATGCCAGCAAATTTGGAAAACTCAGCAGTGGCCCCAGGACTGGAAAAGGTCAGTTTTCACTCCAACCCCAAAGGGCAATGCCAAAGAATACTCAAAAGGAAGCTCTGTACACTGCAGTCCAGGGGGCCACAAAGAGTCTGACATGACTGAATAATTGAACAATGTGTGTATAACTGACAATAGAGGCCTTTGCATCGGATGAGAATGGTCATGGGCTGAGGCTTGCAGCTCTGGGCTGCGTTTCAGACTTCACTTGCCCCTTCAGCTCAGCGTCCCTCAGCATACTGCACTCAACCACATGCAACTGTCCTGGACAGTCCTCTGGGGAAGGGCAAGCTGTCCACAGTAGGAGGGATGGCCACAGAACGTGGGGAAATAATTCAGACCTAGCAGCCAATTTCCAGTCACTCTCTAGTGTGTATTATGAAGTAGTTCACCCACTGTCATATGTATGTAAAATAACGAATGAAGTTATAGAAAAATAAGAACTAGCAAGAAATATTGTGTGAGTTGTGTAGACCTGTAGATGAGAACATTAAGTCCGCCAAGAAGCCTCAGAAATTGAGATAGGATTATTTGTTGTAGCTGTTAAATAAAAGAGGTTCTCTCCAGTTGTGAAAGATTTAAGAACATCTAACTGACACACATATAGACTGTTAAATCTTAGACTTTCACAATTTACAAGACTTTGGTCATCATTCACAATTAATGCTGAAGAAAAAGTAATGAGACATATACATCGTATATGTCACTCTGTTTTATATATTATATATATATATTAAGCCAAATTATATATATATGCCAAATGTTATTATCTTTTTTGCAAAAATTATTTTTTTGTACTCTGATGAATCATTTCCCAAAATGTAAGATGGTGTTTATAATTTTTAAGGGAATATGTATGACACTTCTGGAAAATAGAAATAAATTTAATGAGCAATAAGAATAGTGCAGCTCTTCATTCTTCAAATACCCTCAGTGTTACTGTGGAACTCTACAGTCTGAAACATTCCAACTTCAGTGAAGAAAGTAAATGGTCAGTTTCTGCTTTTTCTTTAAATTCTTCATGAATCCATTCATTTTCTAATTCTTCTTGGTTTTACTATGGAGCTAAATTCATTTATTTTGACATATGCCTTGTCATCCCTTATGTGTTATACTTGGCTTATGTCTTCTCTGTCATTTCATATATCTCGGGGAGTTGGATGACGTCAACTTTTCTCTCCAAGAATTTTACTCTCCTTGACCTAAACATTTCCAAGTCCTTATGATGTTTAAAACATAAGCAAGCATGGAAGAAAATCAACAACTCTCCCAAAATCAATCAAAAGTTTCCAAACCCTTTCCTCCTTATCTCTTTTGTTGCACTTTTGTTAAAGGAAAGAATTTCCAAATGTTATCTCAGTTGTCATTCACTCCTTAAATACTTGCATTGTGAATTAAATCTACCTATCAGTTCAGTTCAGTCAGTCAGCTGTGTCCACCTCTTTGTGACCCCATGAACCGCAGCACGCCAGGCCTCCCCGTCCATCACCAACTCCCAGAGTTCACTCTAACTCATATCCATCAAGTCAATGATGCCATCCAGCCATCTCATCCTCTGTCGTCCCCTTCTCCTCCTGCCCCAAATCCCTCCCATCATCAGTCTTCCAATGAATCAGCTCTTCACATGAGGTGGCCAAAGTACTGGACTTTCAGCTTCAGCATCAGCCCTTCCAATGAACACCCAAAGGACTTTCAAGAGTCTTCTCCAACACCACAGTTCAAAAGCATCAGTTCTTTGGCACTCAGCTTTCTTCACAGTCCAACTCTCACATCCATACATCACCACTGGATCTGCCCACATGCGCAGCCAAAAGTTCTGTGCTTTCTTATCAAATTTATTTTAGCTTCATTCATTAAACACTTGACATTATATTTCTTCTTTATTTTTTACTTTCAAGCATTTGATATTGATTGTCCCTTCCTTGAGTCACTCCTAAATTACTATGCTGTGTTTATCTACCAATCCCCTAATTGCTCTGAGTGATATTGATCAATTTTCCGCACATCTTCCTCTCTCTACATTTCACCTTAAGTAGTTAAGTTCGTTCTTCTACCACTCAGTCTATTTCTGGACTTCTCTCATAGATCTTCTTCTGTCTCCTAAACATACATGACTTTGTCTATTTGGACAGTTTTGAAATTTCCAAATGCCTACTCACAATTTTCATGGAAATGTTGATCCTTTGATTCAAAATTGTTAAATACATTTATTATCTTATTCTCTATACACCTTCATCTTCCAGTATTCTGTCTCAGATTCATGGTTCATTCATATTAGAAACCTCTATGTGATTTTAGGAACTGTTCCTTCACTTGCCAACTAGTTCTTTGTTTTGTTTTGTTTTGTTTTCCTTGTTTTCCTTGTTATCACTGGAAAACTTCTAATAAAACCATAAAGCAAGCATGAAATGCCTGTAATACGCTTCCTGTAAGTATAGATTATACTCATGGCCTTTTGTCTCATGACAAATTTATTGTAAGTTTGCAATACTTAGCTCTTGTCTTTCCTGACTGTTTTATAACAGTGCTATTTTAATTCTATATTTTCTACATAAGCAAAAATATCATTAAAAGTGGACTATCATTAGACATATACATTTCTTTCTCTTCCCTAACACACTTAAACAAATGATTACTTTTCACAAGCATTATTCTAGGAAAAAACATTACCAAACACAGTTTCAGCACTTGAGATAAATGAAGAATGCACTTTTTTTATGTTAGTTGAAAAAAGTTGCTTTTCTCATTTGACAATTAAGCTTTCTGTGTTTGTTGAAAGCAAAAGTCATTAAATTTTAAAAATTAAAAATGTATCATTAATTGCTTATCAGACACACTCTGAATAATTTTCATAAATAATGTTTAAATGTATTTATATGCTATGCACAAATCTTATGTTAGAATCTGGCTGTATCAAAAAAAAATCTGGATGTATCTCTTCCAAGATTATGACGTTTCTCAGAAATTAAATATATGATGCCACAGAGGCTGTAAATGATTTATAGTCCAAGTGGACTATATATTATTTAGTATACCTTTAACATATTAGCATATAGATCCCATTTTCCAGGGAACACTTACTAAATCATGAATTTAGGAAAGTACTGACCTAAAGCAGAGACAGAGCAATGGATGCATGTGTGAGCTTGTCACCATTTGTTTCTACTTTAAGAGAACGTCCATTATTTTTCAATTGATGTTTTTGAATTATGGCTGTTAAGAGTCCCTTGGACTGCAAGATTAAACCAGTCAGTCTTAGAGAAAATCAACACTGAATATTCATTGGAAAGACTGTTGCTGAAGCTGAAGTTCCAACACTTTGGCTGCTTCATGTGAAGAGTCAGCTCACTGGAAAAGACCCTGATGCCGGGAAAGACTGGAGGCAAAAGGAGAAGCAAACAGCAGAGGGTGAAACGGTTAGCATCACTGACTCAATGGACATGAATTTGAGCAAATTCTGGGATATAGTGGAGGGATGAGGAGCCTGCCATGCTACAGTCCATGGGGTCACAAAGAGTTGGACGTGACCTAGCAACTGAAAGAAAACAATAACAGTGTTTAAAATACGCAGTGTTTAAAAGCACAGACCACGAGAAGGAATTTCAAAGCAGGTGCTATTTAAAAATAATAGATGCCATAGTAAGGACCAGGTATGCCATTTAAAGGGATAGACTGAGTTTAAAGGGATGAGTGAAACATAGTGGGAAAGGATTCTAAACATTTAACCCTTAAGAAATTAAAAAGACAAAGAGGAAGGCAGAAGTGTCATTTGGCAATAAGGAGGTGGAGACAGAAAGATGCAAAAGGGATAGATTTAGAGTCTTACAAGGCAAACAGGGAAAATTCATACATATTCCAGACTGAGACCCACAACTACCCCACTCACAACCACACAAGAAAACAAAAAAATAAGCAATTAACTTGTCTAATGCACCCAACTTTTCTTAGTTTATCAGAAACACCTTTAAAATGGCAATTTAGTAAAACTCCCTAATATCTGAAACAAATAAAAGTAATGAAAAGTTAAGAGAAAAAAATTTTCCATTTCAAGAAATTAAACTTTATGCAAATCAACTGAATAAATCTATCCTGAAAAGAAAAAAGAATCAGGAAAAAATATAAGCCTATATTTCAAAGAGAATTAAATATACTCAAGCAAACATATGACGAAGTGAAATATCTTGAATAAAAAATTTTTTAACTAAGTACAAAAATGAAAAGTTGATTTAAATTAGGAAAAATGTGTCAATAAAGATTGAAATATACAGAAACAAAAAAATTTTAAGATGCTTAAAAGAGAATAGATTCAAATTAAATGAAAAATATATTAAATATAGGAAAAATTATAATAATGAAAATAGCACAATGGAGCAAAAGCATTAGAAAGTAGCAAAGTTGGAAAACAGGCAAAAAAGTAATATTCACATAATTGGAGTCCCTGAAAAGAAAAAATTGAGCACTATAATTTTTATAACTATAAATCAATAAAATTTTCAGAGATAGAAAAAAGTGTGAATTTGCTTGATGAAACTGGAACCTATCACACAGAGTGAAGTAAGCCAGAAAGAAAACACCAATACAATATGCTGAGTTGCATATGGAATTTAGAAAGATGGTAACGATAACCCTGTCTGTGAGACAGCAAAAGAGACACAGATGTACAGAACAGTCTTTTGGACTCTGTGGGAAAGGGAGAGGGTGGGATGATTTGGGAGAATGGCATTGAAACATGTATAATATCATATATGAAACAAATAGCCAGTCTAGGTTCTATGTATGATACTGGATGCTTGGGGCTGGTGCATTGGGATGACCCAGAGGGATGGTACGGGGAGGGAAGGGGAGAGGGGGGTTCAGGATGGGGAACATGTGTACACCCGTGGTGGATTCATGTCAATGGACGGCAAAACCAATACAATATTGTAAAGTGATTAACCTACAATTAAAATAATTTATAAATAATAAATTTATTTATAAATATATAAATTTATAATAATAATAAATTTATATTAAAAATAAATAAATTTTTCAAAAAA
>SJYB01003195.1:135312-198648 GCA_006408585.1 Antidorcas marsupialis | reverse complement strand
AGAGGGATGGTACGGGGAGGGAAGGGGAGAGGGGGGTTCAGGATGGGGAACATGTGTACACCCGTGGTGGATTCATGTCAATGGACGGCAAAACCAATACAATATTGTAAAGTGATTAACCTACAATTAAAATAATTTATAAATAATAAATTTATTTATAAATATATAAATTTATAATAATAATAAATTTATATTAAAAATAAATAAATTTTTCAAAAAAGAAAAGGCTTTCAAAGCACAAGAAAAT
The DNA here is from genome assembly GCA_006408585.1 of Antidorcas marsupialis. Taxonomy (NCBI): domain Eukaryota; kingdom Metazoa; phylum Chordata; class Mammalia; order Artiodactyla; family Bovidae; genus Antidorcas; species Antidorcas marsupialis. Next base: position 198,401 of record SJYB01003195.1, on the reverse strand, counting down.
TAATCCAAAACAATGTCTAGACATTTTCCAGTAAAACTGGAAACTTTCTAGTAAAACTATTACATCTCAAAGAAAGTATTCATGGTCCTCAGACAAAAAATTTAATCATGCACAAGGAAAAAGAATTAAACAAGCATCAAACTTTGCAAAACCAATATAAAATGAAGATGCTCATGTAGGTAGTATTTTTTAAAACTTAGTTTAGATATAAACCAGATGCCTCTCAAATATCAAACATATTAAGGAAAAAAGTTTTCAATATTCAAGATCTTAGGAAATTCTGCACTTTTCAGTCTTAATTACAGTTTCTGCTAAGAGACTGATGTCATGTCATCAAAATGACTGAGGAAATTTTTTCCAAAACCCTATGCTGCTGCTAAGTCGCTTCAGTCATGTCTGACTCTGTGCGACCCCATAGACAGTGGCCCACCAGGCTCCCCCATCCCCGGGATTCTCCAGACAACAGTACTGGAATGGGTTGCCATTGCCTTCTCCGTCAAAACCCTGTGGTGGGCATTTTAAAATATGTGGCGGGCATTTTAAAATATGTAAATGCTCACATGCAATTAAAAACAGATGAAGATGAAGGTCGACAATGAATGCATTATCATATTAATAAGTATAAATAATTCAACTGAAATAATTGCCGGGAGCCAGCGTGAGGAACTCTGCCTGTGGCAAAGGTCACGAGGAAGGAGGCTCGGCATACGCAAAGGAGGGATCGAGCCTCAGGAGACCCCCTGTTCCCGAGCAACTACCCCCAAAACCAGAGTCTGCCTACTTTATGTTTTTTACTCTCACCTACACCTCTGACTTTACAGAGGGCTGTCCCCCACCACCTCTCTTGGAGAAGGGGTTAACTTACAGCTCTAGTTAATAAAAATTCCTGGGCATGACAAGAGTTTCAACTTACAAACTCCTCTGAAGGTTTGCCAGCTTGCCTGAACAGGTTCGTCCGGCCACATGTGATTGTTCACAGCCTCCCAACCGTGAGAGGCATGAGATGCTTTAAACTTTCTAAATACAGATTCTTTTGAGAGGTTAGAAAATTATTTGTATAGTATAATGGGTTGACTAGGAATTATATTGGTGAAGGGTTTTTCATTTATTGGGCCAATGTCTGCTGCTAAGTCTCCATATCCCCTGCCCTTATACATATATATAACTAGCATATAGGAGAAATAAGTATTAACCTTTAAGATTAATCATGTTAAACCTTAGGCTAGGTAAATTCCTTTCTTAATTGTAACCCACTACACCCTCACCCTGTAGGAATGCAACGTTATCTGGTGTCTTTGGAAGGTGGCGCCTGGTTTAAGAATAATCACCCTGGAAGAATACGTTTTCTGGTTGACTGATCATTATCAGAAGAAAGGGCCATAAAATGTCAGCAGGCCTCATGGCCAGAAGATGATGTAAAGCCCCTAAGAACTTTGTATACATTTGTATAAAGCACCTGATTTTGACAAGGGTCAGGTCTGCTGACCCCACATGACTCTGTATTCTATCTCTATGTGTAACAAAAAGTATATAAGTGAACCTGAAAAATAAAGAAAACAGATCAGTTTCTGGAAAGACTGGTCTCCTCATGTCGTTCTTTCTCTCACTTTCTGGCTAAATTCCCATCTGGAGCGTGGATGCCCCCCAAGCCTGCTAATTTTGCCTGGGCTTCTAAGATACGACCAGGGAGGCCTTAGTGTCTTCTCTCCTTCAGGAGAATGGGAGGACGCCTGCAGCCTACGTAGGTGGTGCAAACCTCTTGTCTCGAGGTTTTATTGGTATTCCACGTAAACAAAGTTATCAGTCCTTTTTCTCCACTGAATTTCCTCACTGAACTATTCTTATTTAACCCCTCTTTATATCTTTAATACTTCATTAAGCTACTGTTTTCCTGATCGCCAGCTCCATTTCCTGTTCAAATTCCCTGGACCCACTGGGGCTGGACCCTGGCAAATAATGGATGAGAAGATAGAAGAAAACAGGGGGTGGAAAAGGTTATCATTACAAAGGCAATGGATGATTTAAAATCTCTAAAAGGTAAGATAAGGAAACAGCACTAAAGTCAAGAAGGAAGTTACAGTCCAATTGTTGGCAGTAGAATAAAGACATGAGTAAAATCCAGTAAATACATTCCATTCCTAGTTTTAATCCGAACAATCAAAAGTCACTTTGCTAATCATACCTTCAAGTAAGTAACAACTTAGAAGCCTGACAAGCTTGAGATGAGAGAAAAAAATCCAATACCTTATCTAAACTAACGATGAGTAAGTCCGTATTTGCCCTCTGCCCCCACAACCAGTATCACCATTAGCTGGCACGGTCTCCTTCATAAATTCACACTGACTGCAAGCTCAGGACATCAGAACGGTGCTGACACTGTGATTTGGCGTGATTTTCACTCGTGTTGGAATTGGGTTGGGTCTAGGACTCGGTTATAACTGCCTACCTTGAATTACAGCCATTTGTGTGGGCCCATTTAGGGACTACCTACACAGTCCTGTGGTTAGGAATTTGCCTTCCAATCCCAGGGCTGAGGGTTCAATCCCTGGTCGAGGTAACTAGGAGGATCTCATATGCCTTATAGCCAAAAACCAGAACATAAACAACAAGGAGCAATATTATAACAAATTCAACAAGACTTTTTCAAAAAAGCCTCTTTTGGCACCCTGTTCCAACCATGGCCCCATCTCTGGACTAGAAGACTCTAGGGAGGCAGAAGTCAGGAGGCAGGAGGCAGCAGCTAAGAGATACTGGGTTGGCTGTGTGTATTAAATTCAGTCGTGTCCAACTCTTTGCGACCCAATGGACTGTATGCAGCCCACCAGGCTCCTCTGCCCATAAATTCTCCAGGCAAGAATACTGGACTGGGTCACCATGGCCTTCTCCAGGGGATCTTCCTGACCCAGGGATTGAACTCAGGTCTCCTGCATTGCAAGCAGATTCTTTACCATCTGAGCCACCTGAGAAGCCCCATTGGGTTTGCTATATCTGACTAAATGCCTCATGAATGCGGAGAGATTTTTATGTTATTACTTCCCATCCAAAGCCAAAGAAAATATGCCTGTGCTTACCAATGATGAATGCATGCATTTGTCACGGATATGTCACAAATGTGATAGTTTATCAGCTGTTACTGATAGACTAGGGATAACACTGGAACCTAAAACTTGCAGGTCACATGCTCTCCAGGTTTAACGTTTGAATCCATGCTTTACCATGGAAGCTTCTTGCTCAGTACTTTGAAAGGGCCAAAGAAGAGCCTTTCCCCTTTCAGTGTTCCTGGTAATGACTTTCAAATGCTGGCATTTATGCATGAACAGAAACCACTTTTCAAAGGATAATGTATCTGAATTCATCTTCTTTTGACCTTTAAATGACTTTCTGGTTTTGCCTCACTTATTTATCTTACTTCTTGGTTTTGCCATTCTCTCTCATCTTCTGAGATCATTGAGTCAGGGTTTCAAGGTGATCCTCTTCAAAGAAAAAAGTCTTGGTATTAAGGCCTTGTCTGTTTTGGATCATGGCTTCAGAGCTTACTCCTGCAGAAAATTATAAGTAATATATCAGTTGTGCAATTACTTTTAAAAGCCTCCTCAAATGTAGACTTTCCTGCTTCTCAGGTAATGATCTGTATAGACTTTATTTGATATTTTAATGATGTTCCTCCCACAGAGTAATACTTTAAAATTTTTTTTCAAAGTTCTAACTTTTTACCTAAACTTAGTGAAGAAAAGCAGTATTTGGAGGAGGATTACAAAACAAAGCAGTTACACCTCTTTCTTGTAACTATCATAAATTGTGAAAATTACCAAATAAGGAACACAAACAGTGAATGTAAATAGAATTTTTAGAGTCAATTTTCTGTCTGGAATTTCTTACTTAGACTATCAATGTGAGAAAGACTATTGAATTATAAGAATAATAAGCCAACAGAAGTCCTCACTGTCTTTTATTGTTTTAAGTTGTGTCCAACTCTTTTGTGATCCCATGGACTGTAGCCCACCAGGCTCCTCTCTCCATGGGATTTTCCAGGCACGAATGCTGGCATGGGTTGCATTTCCTCCTCCAGAGGATCTTTCTGATCCAGGGATCAAACCTGCATCTCCTGCACCCCCACGTTGCAAGCAGATTCTTTATTGCTGAGCCATCAGGGAAACCCATACAGCATGTACTGAGTTAAAAAAAATTTTTTTCAAAGTGAAATGTGATAGCTATTGGAGGACTTGGGGGAGTTGTAATTTTAATAAATTATAATTTAGCCCAATAATTTTTAAGAGATCATCNTTGTGATCCCATGGACTGTAGCCCACCAGGCTCCTCTGTCCATGGGATTTTCCAGGCATGAATGCTGGCATGGGTTGCATTTCCTCCTCCAGAGGATCTTTCTGACCCAGGGATCAAACCTGCATCTCCTGCACACCCCACGTTGCAAGCAGATTCTTTATTGCTGAGCCATCAGGGAAACCCATACAGCATGTACTGAGTTAAAAAATAAAATTTTTTCAAAGTGAAATGTGATAGCTATTGGAGGACTTGGGGGAGTTGTAATTTTAATAAATTATAATTTAGCCCAATAATTTTTAAGAGATCATCAGTTTTTCTTAACTTTCATGGGTTTCAGAAAGTTAAATATATATAAGCAAATAAAGTTCTATGTAAGTATATACATATGTGTGTGCATATATAAATTTTCCTAGTAACAATAATTGTACAAATATTCACCACTAATTCAACAAACTCCCGCTAATTATTCAAATCTTTGCAAGTTAATCTTCTACTAGCTTCTCTGTGCCTTTGTAAGTGTGTGTGTGCATGTGTAAAGAATTCTGCTTTAAAAAGCCTTCTATTGTACAATAGGTTCAGTAAAATTTGATATTTCAATATGATTGAAAAGCATTACCACCAGCTTACAAAGTGTCAGGTATTTTGCTGGATGCTGAGAAAATAAAGATGAATGTTCCTTATTTAGAGAGGAACATGGTCAAATAGAGGAGACTTCCACGTTTGTCACTAAGGAGAGTGCAGTATGCTGAGGGACAGGAGATCCCAGAGGAAGGCGTATTCCCACTCTCTGCAGATAGTGAATATTCATTTCCAAAGGGATTGTTAATAGCATTGAACCAAGCTTTGTGAGACATGCTTTTCTTTTTACCTATGAATTCTGTATTAGCTCAACTAACTTGTGATTTCACAGTTACAGAATTCTACTTTTCTTCCATGCTTTCACAGTGTTGAAGTCTGAATACATATGAGTCAGAATCATATAAAGACTTAGTGTGTGATGAGCTGTCTCCTTGATTAGTTTTCCAAATATTGTAAGACTTACAATTCTGACATCAGAGAAATTCTAAATATCTTTAAGGAAATTATTTTATGGAATGTCCTCATCTAATATATGATGAAACCAGGTACCAGAAGAATTGTATTATTTTTTCAAGGTCACAGAATTAAAAAGTAAAAAGTCAGGAATGAAATTTAGCCATTTGGATTTCAAGTGCTTAGTTTTATTTTGTTCCCTAGGTGACATTAATATCTTCCCAAATTTTATTTAGATTAAAAAAATAAAAGTATCCTCTCTTCATTATGCTTATTTGTGTGCTTATTGTCTTCCCTAAGATGTCTAGAGTAATTAAGAGAAATGATCCACATAAGACTTTATAGACTGGAGGTCAAAATAAAATTCTTTTTTTGTTTTAATACTTTAACAGAGCAGGACCCTATAAGGCCATTCCAGAATAGACCTTCCATCTGCATTCTGCTTGTAGAAAACCTTTAGTTAAAGAATAAATTTAATCTAGAAGTGAGAAAAAAACAGAAAGAAGTGAAAACATTCAAACAGGGCAAAATAATACTTTAGCCATCAAAGTAAAGCGCTTTCTNCTAGGTGACAATAATAACTTCCCAAATTTTATTTAGATTAAAAAAATAAAAGTATCCTCTCTTCATTATGCTTATTTGTGTGCTTATTGTCTTCCCTAAGATGTCTAGAGTAATTAAGAGAAATGATCCACATAAGAGTTTATAGACTGGAAGTCAAAATAAAATTCTTTTTTTTTTTTAATACTTTAACAGAGCAGGACCCTATGAGGCCATTCCAGAATAGACCTTCCATCTGCATTCTGCTTGTAGAAAACCTTTAGTTAAAGAATAAATTTAATCTAGAAGTGAGAAAAAAACAGAAAGAAGTGAAAACATTCAAACAGGGCAAAATAATACTTTAGCCATCAAAGTAAAGCGCTTTCTGTTACTCTTCAAAGAGTATAGATGATACCCTGAGCCATGTTCTTTGAGGTGTCTTGTAGATTCTGAAACTCCCATATGGAAGAAGTTAATTGCGTGCTGTCCATATGCATGCAGATCCCAGACCAGTTGGAACCAGAAGGTTGCTAATTGTTGTTGCTTAGTTATGTCCAACTCTTGGTGACCCCATGGACTGCAGCACACCAGGCCTCCCTGTCCATCACCAACCCCCAGAGTTCGCTTAAATACATGACTGTTGTGATGGTGATGCCATCCAACCATCTCATCCTCTGTCACCCCTTCTCCTCCTTTTCTCAATCATTCCCAGTTCAGTTCAGTTCAGTCGCTCAGTCGTGTCCGACTCTTCACGACCCCATGAATTGCAGCACGCCAGGCCTCCCTCTCCATCACCATCTCCTGGAGTTCACTCAAACTCACGTTCATCAAGTCCGTGATGCCATCCAGCCATCTCATCCTATGTCGTCCCCTTCTCCTCCTGCCCCCAATCTTTCCCAGCATCAGAGTCTTTTCCAATGAGTCAACTCTTTGCATGACGTGGCCAAAGGACTGGAGGTTCAGCTTTAGCATCATTCCTTCCAAAGAAATCCCAGGGCTGATCTCCTTCAGAATGGACTGGTTAAATCTCCTTGCAGTCCAAGGGATTCTCAAGAATCTTCTCCAACACCATAGTTCAAAAGCATCAATTCTTTGGCGCTCAGCCTTCTTCACAGTTCAACTCTCACATCCATACATGACCACAGGAAAAACCGTAGCCTTGACTAGACGGACTTTAGTCGGCAAAGTAATGTCTCTGCTTTGAATATACTATCTACTTTGTTCATAACTTTTCTTCTGAGGAGTCTTTTAATGTCATGGCTGCAGTCATCATCTGCAGTGATTTTGGAGCCCCCAAAAATAAAGTCTAACACTGTTTCCACTGTTTCCCCATCTAGTTCCCATGAAGTGATGGGACCGGATGCCATGATCTTTGTTTTCTGAATGTTGAGCTTTAAACCAACTTTTTCGCTTTCCTCTTTCACTTTCATCAAGAGGCTCTTTGGTTCTTCTTCACTTTCTGCCATAAGGGTGGTATCATCTGCATATCTGAGGTTATTGATATTTCTCCCGACAATCTTGATTCCAGCTNTCCATAAGGCTTGTTTGTAATATCAGATCAGAATGCTGTTACCCCAGAAGAATTTTCAACTATCACTTTGTGCAGGACAATTACCAAATTTATGTTTATTCTCAGTGTTTATATTCAAGGTACATGTTACTAATAAAACAGCATTCTCCCAGTGGGAAATGCTGAAAAAAACACGGTGAAGGACAAAAAAACCAGTTGAGTTCAAAGCAAACTTGTCACAGGATTTGAAAGGATGCACTGCATTGATTTATTTCTTAAGGTATTAGAACCTTTCAATTTAATTCTTTCAACCCAGCAAATTGCTCTTCAGCATAATTTTTTCAATCTTTCTACAGAGAAAGGCACAGCAAGTGTGAAAGAGAGAGAAAGGGAAATTAGACTTTAAGAGCCTACATGCCTTTTTAATTCTTTTATTTTTCTAGTATAGAGGAGAATAATAATGTTTTTTCTGAGGCTTTATCTCTGTTGATTAATGCTATTATAGTCAGTTTCTGTTTGTTTCAGATCATTTCTGTTTGATAAGATCGCTTTTTCTTTTTCTAATATGAATGGAATAAGTGTTAAAGATATTTTCCCTTATTCTGCAATAAATATTAAAAATACACTGGGGCAGAGAAACATTAACCTTTGTAGGAATATCTTATCCTAGGATACACTTACTATAATATCAGTTTCTGAAAATTGTCTAGCTTTTCTGAATGCTTTACATGTACCTAGAATGTTCACAGAAATTCGGCCCTGTTCAAAATATCTGAGAGTGCTTCTTTGCAACATAGACTGAGATAAGTAAGAAATACAATAAACATCCAGTTTCAAATACTGAACACAGGAAGTCCCACTGTCTTCCAATTTTATACCCTACAGACAGACTGAAAATGTTCTCAAACCTCATTCTAAAATAACTTGTGCCCACACATTTGCCTGTAAAAGGCAAATATTTTAGTCAAACCTTTTCAAAAAGCCAGGAAACAAATTATACCTTTCGTTCCAAAATGCCTCCATAATTGTGCANAGTCCCACTGTGTCTTTCATTTATACTGAAAATGTTCTCAAACCTCATTCTAAAATAACTTGTGCCCACACATTCGCCTGTAAAAGGCAAATATTTTAGTCAAACCTTTTCAAAAAGCCAGGAAACAAATTATACCTTTCGTTCCAAAATGCCTCCATAATTGTGCAAATCGCAGTGACACATTTACATTTCTCTCTACGTGATGACTTGTCAGAGACATTAAAGTCCTGACTGCACCTGATGTGTGCCTAAAATAAATATGAGGTCACCAAAAGAGTTTAAATAAGGCCCCAAATACAGATGTCTAGAGTGATTCCAAACCTGACTGAGGCCGCATCCCTTAAGGAATCAGTGGAAAAGCAGAGTTCACAGCCCCTGTGCCCTGCTCCTGCTCTACCCAGAACAGCGACCCCGCAGCATCAGAGGGAAGTCCCGTCTAGACTGACCAATACGAAGAGCAGGATATGCATTTGACCTTTGAACAAGAGGAATTTGAACCGTGTGAGTTCATTTATATGCCATTTTTATTTCTTTAGTAAATACTACAATAATACAACATCTGAAATTAGTTGACTCTGAGCTGCAGACATGGAGGACACGTGGATACACTGTAAATTATATGCATATGACTAACTGTAAATCATATGCATATTTGCAACTACCCAGAAGAGCTGCACCCCAACCACACTCCCCCCTAACTCCCACCCCTACTGAGTTGTTCAAGGGTCAGTTGTATTCCCTTTCACTCTTATTGCATGAGATATTTCAGCTCACCCTTTATCTTCTTGTACATTTCTTTCCTGAGTTCTTATAATTATACTTTCGATCTTGCTTCAGTTCTTTCATTAAATGTGTATTTTAAATGCTCCCAGAATGACTGGACACAGTTTCTATCTTCTCCTTGGCAACATGTATCTCTTCTGTTCGGTATCTATCATGTTTACCTTTTACTCTCCTCTTTTGCATATTTTGCTGACTTTCAGATCCTGTAATGACTTCTCTGTGATTACTCATAGCTGAAGGACTGGTGATTTAGAGATTTATGTCTTGAACAATGTTCCAAGTTAACAAGGACTTCCCTCATGACCAAAGATTTTTGCCTATGGTTTCATTAGCCTTAAATCTCCCTGGATAATAGAGGTGAGCAGATCCCTATTGTTCACAATGAGGGTTCTCTTCTTCCCAGTGCCAGGGGTGGAGATGAATATGATTCCTGATCCCGTGGTGAGAACTATTTCTTGGGCTTCCCAGGTGGCTCAGTGGTGAAGAGTCCACCTGCTAATGCAGCAGAAGCAGGTTTGATCCTGGGCTGGAAGGATCCCCTGGAGGGGGAACGGCAACCCACTCTGGTATTCTGAGCTGGGAAATCCCAGGGAAAGAGGAGTCTGGCAGGCTGGAGTCCATAGGGCGGCAAAGATTCAGAACACACTGAGAGTCTAAGTACATAGACAGGATGGAATATCACTGATTATATTTCCTACTGTTTATGTTGTCTTTGTCCATTCGTTCATCAAGGGACACTTAGATTATTTCCATATCTTGGCTGTTGTGAACACTTTCAGTTCAGTCACTCAGTCATGTCNAGGTGGCTCAGTGGTGAAGAGTCCACCTGCTAATGCAGCAGAAGCAGGTTTGATCCTGGGCTGGAAGGATCCCCTGGAGGGGGAACGGCAACCCACTCTGGTATTCTGAGCTGGGAAATCCCAGGGAAAGAGGAGTCTGGCAGGCTGGAGTCCATAGGGCGGCAAAGATTCAGAACACACTGAGAGTCTAAGTACATAGACAGGATGGAATATCACTGATTATATTTCCTACTGTTTATGTTGTCTTTGTCCATTCGTTCATCAAGGGACACTTAGATTATTTCCATATCTTGGCTGTTGTGAACACTTCAGTTCAGTCACTCAGTCATGTCCGACTCTTTGTGGCCCCATGGACAGCAGCATGGCAGGCCTCCCTGTCCATCACCAACTCCCAGAGTTTACTCCGACTCATGCCCATTGAGTCAGTGATGCCATCCAACCATCTCATCCTCTGTCATCCCCTTCTCCTGCCTTCAATCTTTCTCAGCATCAGGGCCTTTTCCAACGAATCAGTTCTTCACATTAGGTGGCCAAAATATTGGAGCTTCAGCTTTAGCATCAGTCCTCCCAATGAATATTCAGGACTGATCTCCTTTAGGATGGACTGGTTTGATCTCCTTGCAGCCCAAGGGACTCTCAAGAGTCTTCTCCAACACCACAGTTCAAAAGCATCAATTCATCAGTGCTCAGCTTTCTTTATAGTCCAACCCTCACATCCATACATGACTGTTGGAAAAACCAAAGCTTTGACTAGACAGATGTTTGTTGAGAAAGTAATGTCTCTGCTTTTTAATATGCTGTTGAGATTGGTCATAGCTTTTCTTCCAAGGAGCAAGTGTCTTTTAATGTCATGGCTGCAGTCACCATCTGCAGTGATTTTGGGACCCCAAAAAATAAAGTCTCTCACTGTTTCCATTGTTTCCCCATCTATTTGCCATGAAGTGATGGGACCAGATGCCATGATCTTAGTTTTCTGAATGTTGAGCTTCAAGCCAACTTTATCACTCTCCTCTTTCACTTTCATCAAGAAGCTCTTTAGTCCTTCTTTGTTTACTGCCATAAAGGTGGTGTCATCTGCATATCTGAGGTTATTGATATTTCTGCCGGCAATCTTGATTCCAGCTTGTGTTTCTTCCAGTCCAGCATTTCTCATGAGGTACTCTGCATATAAGTTAAATAAACAAGGTGACAATATATAGCCTTGATGTAATCTTTTCCCGATTTGGAACTAGTCTGTTGTTTCATGTCCAGTTCTAACTGTTGCTTCCTGACCTGCATATAGGTTTCTCAAGAGGCAGGTCAGGTGGTCTGGTATCCCCATCTCTTTCAGAATTTTCGAGTTTCTTGTGATCTATACAGTCAAAGGCTTTGGCATAGTTAATAAAGCAGAAGTAGATTATTTTCTGGAACTCTTGCTTTTTTGATGATCCAGCGGATGTTGGCAATTTGATCTCTGGTTCCTCTGCCTTTTCTAAATCCATCTGGAAAATCACAGTTCACATATCGTGGAACCCTGGCTTGGAGAATGTTGAGCATTACTTTGCTAGTTTGTGAGATGAGTACGATTGTGCATAGTCTGAGCACTCTTTGGCTTTGCCTTTCTTTGGGATTGGGTTGAAAACGGACCTTTTCCAGTACTGTAGCCCCTGCTGAGTTTTCCAAATTTGCTGGCATATAGAGTGAAGCAATTTCTCAGCATCATCTTTTAGCATCTGAAATAGCTCCACTGGAATTCCATCACCTCCACTAGCTTTGTTCATAGTGATACTTTCTAAGGCCCACTTGACTTCACATTCCAGGATGTCTGGCTCTAGGTGAGTGATCCCACCATCATGATTATCTGGGTCATGAAGATATTTTTTGTACAGTTCTTCCGTGTATTCTTGCCACCTCTTCTTAATATCTTCTGCTTCTGTTAGGTCCATACCGTTTTTGTCCTTTATTGAGCTCATTTTTGCATGAAATGTTCCCTTGGTGTCTCTAATTTTCTTGAAGAGATCTCTAATCTTTCCCATTCTATTGATTTCCTCTATTTCCTTTCATTGATCACTGAAGAAGGCTTTCTTATCTCTCCTTGATATTCTTTAGAACTTTGCATTCAAATGCATATATCTTTCCTTTTCTTCTTTGCCTTTAGCTTCTCTTTTTTTTTATTAGTCCCGGTGGCTCAGATGGTAAAGCGTCTGTCTACAATGCGGGAGACCCGGGTTTGATCCCTGGGTCGGGAAGATCCCCTGGAGAAGGAAATGGCAATCCACTCCAGTACTATTGCCTGGAGAATCCCACGGACAGAGGAGCCTAATAGGCTACAGTCCATGGGGTCGCAAAGAGTCGGACACGATTGAGTGACTTCACTTTCTTTCTTCTCAGCTCTTTGTAAGGCCTTGTCAGACAACCATTTTGCCGTTTTGCATTTCTTTTTCTTGGAGATGGTCTTGATCCCTGTCTCCTGAACAATGTCGCGAACCTGCATCCATAGTTCATCAGGCACCCTGTCTATCAGATGTAGTCCCTTGAATCTGTTTGTTGCTTCCACTGTATAATCATAAGGGATTTGATTTAGGACACACCTGAATGGTCTAGTGGTTTTCCTACTTTCTTCAATTTAAGTCGGAATTTGGCAATAAGGAGTTCATGATCTGAGCCACAGTCAGCTCCCGGTCGTGCTTTTGCTGACTGTGTAGAGCTTCCCCTTCTTTGGCTGTGAAGAATAGAATCAGTCTGATTTTGTGTTGGCCATCTGGTGATGTCCATGTGTAGGGTCTTCTCTTGTGTGTTTTGAACAACGCTGCTATAAAATATGGCAGTGCCATCACCTCATCTCTTCATGATGCCTAGTCTGTTTTCTTCGTGTATATGCCCAGAAGCAGAATTGCTAAATCATATAGTAGTTCAATTTTTTTTTTTTTTGAGGAAACTCCAAACTGTTTTCTAGAAGAGCTATACCAATTTACATTCTTACTTTTGTTAGATATGGTCTCACTTTCTACGATTTTCACGTAACATACAATTAACCATTTTAATGTGAACAATTCAGTGTCACTTATATGAGTTTTCAACCAATACCCCTCGCTAGATCCAAAACATCTTCTTCACGTCTTCAAAAATAAAAATAAAACAACCTGTCCTCATTAAAAGTCCTTCTCCATTTCCCATGTGTCCTCCAGCCCCTGGCACCATCAATCCACTTTCTATGTCTCTGGCTTTACATATTTTGGGTATGTATAAATATTTTATGTAAATAAAGCTGTATAATTAAATAGTTTGAAAAACATTTTGCAAATGATTTAATAAAAATGATGTCAATCTGAGTGTCAGAGTCACTGGATTTATCTCTTGATTCTTGCATTGACTAGCTGTATGAATTTATACAAATGACTTCTTTAAAGTTTAATTTCTTTTTAGTTTGAAACTGTGTGTTCCTATTAATCAGTAATAATGATTTGTAGATAATACGTTACCTCTCTATTGGTAAAATATAATATTAAGCAAGTTCTTAAACAGAAACATATTTTCTCCATAAAATGTTGTAATTTATTCCTTTATTAGGTTAAAAGAATACAGTTTTAAATGGTGATCAAAATGACTATTTACAACTGCTACAACTCATGCCCTGTTTTCCCTATTAAGCTTTTTTCTCTGGGACTGGGATCATGTCTAATTCATTTTCATATAACTCACTTCACCTCCTATCCAGTTTGGACCATTATAGTCTTGGAATATGCCAGTTAATTTCCACGTTTATGCCCTACCAAGTTCAAAACGTTCAATAAAGCAGTTACCAAATTTTGTTTGAAATCTTCCCAGTAAAGGAGAGAATTTTAAATATGGTTATAGATAAGCACATGTATGTATAGGCTTACCTGGTGCCTCAGATGATAAAGAATCTGCCTGCAATGTGAGAGACCTGGGCTTGATTCTGGTTTGGGAAATGGCAACCCACTCCAATATTCTTGCCTGGAGAATCCCATGGAGAGAGGAATCTGGTGGGCTACAGTCCATGTGGGGTGTCACAGAGTCAGACACAACTGAATGACTTTTACTTCACAAAAATATAGAGTAGTACCACAACAGTTAAAAAAAAAAAGGAATAGTTCAGCTCTGGTAATTAACATTCCAGAATTCCAAAACTGTCCTGATTATTGCCACCAAGGCCTTTATTTGATCCCTATGGTACTTGCTTTCAAGGCTAAATAACAGTAGCCCTGAGTGGCAGCAACTTAGGAGAAACAAAAGGCTTCTTGCACGTCCGTATCAGCAGGACTTTACCGTGAGTGGCTTGATATAAAGCAAGTGTCCTTGGCCTTGTCCTCTATGGGTGAGGACTTTCAGAAATTAGAGAATCATATATTCTTATAATTCATATAATCTTATAATTCTTATAATTTATATAATCATATATTAAAGCAATTTTCTCGAAAATATTTTACGAGTCAGATTTCAGTCAGAATTTTGGCCTATCTTTCTCTAGTTATAGCTGTTGTCATTAACAAAACAAAAATAAATCAAAAGAAGTGACAGATTGGTTGATGAAAAGACCACAAGTTGAGAATAAAAAAGATGGATATAAATAAACTCAATCTATAAAAATAAATCTTTTTCGAGAGTTCCCTGGTTACCTAGTGGTGAGGATTCCAAGCTTTCACTGCCTTGGCCCAGGTTCAGTTCTTATTTGAGGAACTGAGATCCCCAAAATAGTGGCCAAACAACAGCAACAACAACATTTTGTCTTCAGAACTCAGAAAGACTCTGGTGATCTTCAACGCCACATGCTCCTATGGGTGTACATTCTGACAGTGTGCAGCATGCCACAGTCAAGGGTATATCACCATTGTTGAGATCACTGCCTCATTTTCTCTATCAGGCTAAATTTGTTAAACCTAGTAGCACAACCGTATAGAGTTCAAATATTTTGCTTTGGTTACTGGTTCAACCTAGTTAAGTTGAACTATCCTCTAGATCTCCTTACCTGGATGCTCTCAGGTTAGGTGAGAGTTGCAAGGCAGAGAGAGGCAGAACCATTTTTCCTCAAGGTCAGTGTAGGGCATCAGAGACTACTGAAACTCGCTTTATTGGCTCAGATCTGCTGTCTCACTTTAGGGCGTTGGGAAGCAGCTGGGTTAAATGCCTCCAGATTTCACTGAATTGCCTGTCTTCCACCCGCAGCAGGTACAGACGGTGCAGGAGTCCTCATCATGGAGGCTGGAAGTGGCGAGTGAAAGATGCAGCTTCCAGTTTATCTCCTAGAAGATAAACTTTATCCCCACTTTATCCTCTCTCTCCTCTGCTTTACTCAGGGCTTTCTTCTTGGCGACCAGGCTGCTGTTTTTCAGCAACTTCAGGACCTTCACCGGATACAAAGCAAAACTNGGCTCAGATCTGCTGTCTCACTTTAGGGCGTTGGGAAGCAGCTGGGTTAAATGCCTCCAGATTTCACTGAATTGCCTGTCTTCCACCCGCAGCAGGTACAGACGGTGCAGGAGTCCTCATCATGGAGGCTGGAAGTGGCGAGTGAAAGATGCAGCTTCCAGTTTATCTCCTAGAAGATAAACTTTATCCCCACTTTATCCTCTCTCTCCTCTGCTTTACTCAGGGCTTTCTTCTTGGCGACCAGGCTGCTGTTTTTCAGCAACTTCAGGACCTTCACCGGATACAAAGCAAAACTCTTCCATAGTCTTTTTAAGTGACATCAAAATTGTGCACTCTCTGATCAGTTCCATATTCCACATAATTCACCACAGTTCTACTGTTTCGATCAAAACAAAATTGATATAAAAACAAATTCTAATACTCTGTTAAACATATATGATAGTCTTGTACTGATACAATAGCAGCCTTTTGAAAAATGCCTACTACCTCCCTTAAAGCAAATCTACGAAAAATATTTTTAAAAATTAAGAACTAACAATATTGGGATGACTTGAGAGAATAGCACTGAAACATGTATATCATCATGTGTGAAACACATCGCCAGTCCAGGTTTGATGCATGAGACAGGGTGCTCAGGGCTGGTGCACTGGGATGACCCAGAGGGATGGGATGGGGAGGGGNTCTACGAAAAATATTTTTAAAAATTAAGAACTAACAATATTGGGATGACTTGAGAGAATAGCACTGAAACATGTATATCATCATGTGTGAAACACATCGCCAGTCCAGGTTTGATGCATGAGACAGGGTGCTCAGGGCTGGTGCACTGGGATGACCCAGAGGGATGGGATGGGGAGGGGGTGGGAGAGGGGTTCAGGATGGGGAACACATGTACACCCATGTCAATGTACGGCAAAAACCACCACAATATTGTAATTAGCCTCCAGTTAAAATAAATAAATAAGTTTTTAAAAAAGAAGAACTAACAATCTATAACAATGTAGTTTGTACAGTAAGTGAAATTTCAGATGACATTTCTGTGTCTAACTGAGAAACGGCATGATGTCTATGTCATGCTTTTCATCACTGTGATTTCCTTGTGTGTATCTCCCCTTTCCTGACATCCTAAGGTTTTGCTGCAGTTTGTCAGATATGAGTCTCTATTCCTTACCATTCTTTCCACTTTTAATGGATTCCTTCAATTAAAATCTCTTCTCTTTAGAACAGTTTTTTATTTAATCAACTTAATCATCATTTCCTTTTTTAACTCTTTTCTCTACTTGTAAAGTTATTTGGATATTTGACGCCTCAGACTAAACCTTTAAGTATTTTATCTTTCCTTTCATACTTTCCACAACCATTGGTTCTTATTCTGGAAGATTTCTTGAAAACTTCTAACTCTTTTTAAATTCTAAAGAACTTTTCAAGATTTCCTGCCTGTTTCTTTTTACAAAATTCTCTTCATAGACAGTCAGGATCTCTTCTAATCTCATTCAGGATTTTAATCAGATTTTTATGGCTCTATTTTGCTCTATTAGATAATCTTACTTCCCTCACACAGGACTTTCTATTTTTGTTTGTTTTTAATCTTACACATTGGGATTTCTTCAGAAAATTGTAGCCTTAAGCTTTCATGTGTTATGGATTGAATGTCTGTACCCCCCCTAAAAAAAAAATCATAGTTCATAACCTGAAATCCTCAACTTTTAATGTGATGGTATTAGAAAATCGGGCCTTTGAAAAGTAATGAAATCATGAAAATGGACCCCTCATGAATTGATGCTTTTGAACTGTGGTGCTGGAGAAGACTCTTGAGAGTCTCTTGGACTGCAAAGAGATCCAACCAGTCCATTCTAAAAGAGATCAGCCCTGGGTGTTCAATGGAAGGATTCATGTTGAAGCTGAAACTCCAATATTTTGGCCACCCAATGTGAAGAGCTGACTCATTTGAAAAGACCCTGATGCTAGGAAAGATCGAGGGCAGGAGGAGAAGGGGACGACAGAGGATGAGATGGTTGGATGACATCACCGACTCAGTGAACATGAGTTTGAGCAAGTTCCAGGAGTTGGTGATGGACAGGGAGGCCTGGTGTGCTGCAGTCTATAGGGTCGCAGAGTCAGATGCAACTTAGTGCTTTTATGAAAAGAGATCAGAAAACCTTTTCTCTCCTTCTGCTCTCTGCCATGAAGATGACCATCTAAGAACCAAGATGTGTGTTCTCACTAGACACTGGATCTGTTGGCACCTTGAATTTGGACTTCTCAAACCTCAAAACTGTGAGATATAAATGTTTGCAGTTTAAGTCACCTTGTCTATAATATTCTATAGTAGCTTCCCAAAGGCTAAGATACTACTTTTATTTGAGAATGAAAGAAAAGGAAATCCACCTCGATACTATATGTCTATAGTGAAAGTGAAGTCTCTCAGTCGTGTCCGACTCTGCGACCGCATGGACTGTAACCTATCAGGCTCCTCCGTCCATGAGATTTTCCAGGCAAGAGTGCTGGAGTGGATTGCCATTTCCTTCTCCAGGAGATCTTCCCGACCCAGGAATCGAACCCAGGTCTCCCGCATTGCAGGCAGACACTTTACAATCTGAGCCCCCAGGGAAGCCCATACATCTATAAGTAAAGCTTATTGAAAACTGACACATTTTACTATAGCCATTTGGTGGGACCAAATGGCGGGACCAGCATTATGCATGAAGTCCCCAGAACTCTATTAGAAAAAGAAAAAGCTCTAAAATGATGATGCCAACATTAGCATGAGCGGCCCTACTTTCCCTACATATGGCACTTTAAAGCTTCTTTGTGGAACAGTCTCTCTTTGTTTCACTGTCTTCACTAAAATACAGTTTCAGCCTTATACACCAACTTGATTGAAGCACTTTCAGCTGTTATGCTTGCATCCCAAACAGGCTCTCAACCAGGTAAGAGAGGAGAGAGAAAACTCCTCCCACAAACACACATCCCGGAAATTACACATACCACGTTTATCTTCTGCCTTTCACGTGACCACAGCTTGCTAAAAGAGAATTGGCAATTGGGTCCTCGCTTTAGGTATTTTTTTGGTCAGCTAAATGTCAGGGATGCATTGATAAAGAAGAAAGGGAAGAGGCTCTGAGAGGGTAACTTCATTTCTATCACATCCAAGCCATCAGGAAGTACAGAAAAAGGAAGTGAAGGTTTTTAGAATATCAGGTCATTTCTCAAGGTCATCTTAAAATTAAAATCTATGGCAACCCACTCCTGTGTCCTTGCCCAGAGAATCCCTTGCACAGAGAAACCTGGTGGGCTACAGTCCATGGGGTTGCAGAGTCAGACACAGCTGAGCAACTCACAATGCACACACACACACAAAACTTTACTTTTATATGAAATAGTTGAAATTACTTTCTTTAGTCAACTTTCCTACTGACCTTTAGAAGAATCCATATGCCTTTGAATATAGATGCAGTACTAACTCTCCATTGGCAGGTAAGGAGAAAGCTATAGGTTGGATCAGCAACAATATCATCTATTGTTGGAATAAATTTCAGAGATCTAAATTTTCTTGGAATTTTTTGAGAATTAGCTAAAAAAGTGAAAAAATAAAAGAAAACGATATATGACCGTATGCCAATTGCCATTCTTTTTACGTGATGGGGAGATGTGGCTCTGAAATCCAGTCACTCACTAGTCAGCACCTTGCTGTGGGCCTTCACCTCTAAAGAAATTTTGTATTCAGTGAGCTTACTGAAACTAAACAACGTCACTGATACATAGAATTAATTACTCTGTTAGCTAATGAGCTACTTTAAATACCCAAATGTATTATAAGTTTACGTTATTTGCTTACTTTAGAAACGTATATTATTTTTAGTTATAAATATTATGCTAAACGAATTTCTTTTTGTGTTTTTTTATTTTTATTGAAATATAGTTGATGTGCAAGGTTGTGTTAACTTCTGCTCCACAGCAAAGTGACGCAGTTATACATACATATTCATTCTATTTTATTCTTCCCTTCTGATCATATAAGAAGGCTTGATATTTATACTTCTCATAGGAAATTGCTTTTTGTTTCTGTGTTTTAAGAATATAGCACTTTAAAATAGATGGAGTTGATCTGAAAACAAAACTGATTATTTTCGCATTATGATTGGTTGTTCAAGCCTTAAGGACAAGTTTTGGGTTAAGAAAACCTCTTTCCTCTAAGCACTCAAAACACTATTTTCAACTTCTCTCCTTAAACATTACGTTGCCCTTGTGTGGAGGATTACGGATATAATGGTGACATTTCTTTGAAGGTGAAAAATCCAGTCAAGTGGACTCCAAGTGATGTGCCCATTACGGACTGCAAACCAGACTCAGGATTAAGATAAATCTCTTTGACTTCCAGTTTGGTTCTCTGTTTTTTGANCTTCCCTTCTGATCATATAAGAAGGCTTGATATTTATACTTCTCATAGGAAATTGCTTTTTGTTTTTGTGTTTTAAGAATATAGCACTTTAAAATAGATGGAGTTGATCTGAAAACAAAACTGATTATTTTCGCATTATGATTGGTTGTTCAAGCCTTAAGGACAAGTTTTGGGTTAAGAAAACCTCTTTCCTCTAAGCACTCAAAACACTATTTTCAACTTCTCTCCTTAAACATTACGTTGCCCTTGTGTGGAGGATTACGGATATAATGGTGACATTTCTTTGAAGGTGAAAAATCCAGTCAAGTGGACTCCAAGTGATGTGCCCATTACGGACTGCAAACCAGACTCAGGATTAAGATAAATTTCTTTGACTTCCAGTTTGGTTCTCTGTTTTTTGAGACCACATACTATTGACCCTTTTTCTGACAATATCTAATTTTTATTATTGATCTATAATTTTCTGTTACAATTATTTTTAATAATTTTATCTCTCCAAATGATAAAATAAAGCTCCATAAAATTTTATTTTATGCATATGGATGACATTTTTATTTGTGAATACAAATTTAAAGAATAGATTATATTTACAGCAAAACTGATAAGAGTTGACTTTAATTTTATTTAAGAAAATATGTCCAAGTCACTAGTCTAACTAGCCTAACATCACAATGAAGTAATAATTGAGATCAGCAGCATTGATCATGGAGACTTAGTTTTTTGGTAATTAGGAATAAGAAGGAGGATTTTTAACTTCTATATTATATGAAATGAAGATGAAATCAATTGTAAAAGGCCTNAAGAAAATATGTCCAAGTCACTAGTCTAACTAGTCTAACATCACAATGAAGTAATAATTGAGATCAGCAGCATTGATCATGGGGACTTAGTTTATTTGGTAATTAGGAATAAGAAGGAGGATTTTTAATTTCTATATTATATGAAATGAAGATGAAATCAATTTTAAAAGGCCTTGATTTCAAGCTTTCTTGAGACACAGTTAGTTTTACTATATTTCATGGCTGTACAAGGTTTAAACAAAGGTACAAATAATACTGCTATTGCCTAAGGGCAGTGGATACTTACAAAGCATTCAGTCCTACAATTTTTTAGATTGAAATAACAGCAAGTGAAGTGTAAGTACACTTTTTGAGTCATTTATCAGTCCAAGGCTGCACAAAGCTATAAAGTCCTTGACATAAAATACTATCAAGGAACTTGTATAGATATACCTATATGACAGGTAAACAAAATTCATCAGCTTTTATATATAAATCTTGATCTGGCTTCTGAAGGTTCAGATTAATGAACTGTTTATATTGATGTTCCTGAACAAAGGAATAAAAACCAACTTTGCTGCTCTTAAAAAATAATACAACGCAAACAAAAAACAAATGAAATGTTTACCTTTGCTTTTAGAAAACTCATCAAAAATACTGATATTTACCTTGAATTTTTAATATGATCTCTGGACACGTAAATTTCTATTGTATTTATTTCTGTGCCCAGTCTCTCTGCATTGTGATTTCACAAAAATGCTGNAAAGTCCTTGACATAAAATACTATCAAGGAACTTGTATAGATATACCTATATGACAGGTAAACAAAATTCATCAGCTTTTATATATAAATCTTGATCTGGCTTCTGAAGGTTCAGATTAATGAACTGTTTATATTGATGTTCCTGAACAAAGGAATAAAAACCAACTTTGCTGCTCTTAAAAAATAATACAACGCAAAAAAAAAAACAAATGAAATGTTTACCTTTGCTTTTAGAAAACTCATCAAAAATATTGATATTTACCTTGAATTTTTAATATGATCTCTGGACACTTAAATTTCTATTGTATTTATTTCTGTGCCCAGTCTCTCTGCATTGTGATTTCACAAAAATGGGGAACAATAGAGGCTCCTTCTGACATAGGTTTTAATGTTAGTTTATCAATTGCTATTAGAAAGTCACTGAATGACTTTTGTGATCGTCAAAATTATATACTAACAGTTTAAAATCCTACTTTATATCAAGAGTATTTGCTTACTAGTGAACCAGTTATATCAAATATTTAGGACTTTACAATGCTTATTTCTTGAAGCATTGTTCTTTTCTCTCAAATTCACCGTTACTATTTATCTCAGAGTTGTCCCAGAGAATAGGATCAATGAGTTCAGATCTTATTCCTTAACTTTCAGGTCTGCACTATTTCTCTAACACAGATTTTAAATACTAGCAGTCATGATTTTATACATGTATTTTACCCATATATATATATATGGACTTCCTAGGTGGCTCAGATGGTAAAGAATCCTCTTGCAATGCAGGAGACCCAGGTTTGATCCCTGGGTTAGACCCAGGAAGATTCCCTGGAGAAGGAAATGGCTACCCACTCCAGAATTCCACGGAGAGAGGAGCCTGGAGGGCTGCAGTTCATGTTTTCACAAAGAGTTTTGCATGACTGAAGCAACCTAGTAGGTGTATATATACATATTCTCACTACGTTAATCTCCATTGGCCAGTAGAGTTCACCATGCTATCTTATTACATGTACGTAATATATATACTGCTGTTCCGTCACCAAGTTTGTCTGGCTCCTTGCGACACCAAGGCGTTCAGCAGGCCAGGCTCCTGTGTCCTCCACTCTCTCCTGGAGTTTGTTCAAATTCATGTCCACTGAATTGATGCATCCAACCGTCTCATCCTCTGCCGCCCCCTTCTCCTTTTGCCTTCAGTCTTTCCCAGCATCATGATCTTTCCTAATAGGTCAGCTCTTCACATCAGGTGGCCAAAGTATTGGAGCTTCAGCTTCAGCATCAGTCCTTCCAGGGTTGATTTCTTTTAGGATTGATCGGTTTTATCTGCTTTTATCTCCTTACTGTCCAAGGGACTCTCAAGAGCCTTCTCCACCACCACAATTTGAAAACATCAGTTTTTCAGCATTCAGCCTTCTTTATAGTCCAACTCTCACATCTTTACATCACTACTGGAAAATCTATAGCTTGGATTACACGTGCCTTTGTCAATGACATGATGCCCTGCTTTGTAATACACTGTCTAGGCCTGTCATAGCTTTCCTTCTCTAACATATATGTGTGTGAGTGTGTGTGTGTGTGTGTGTGTATAAAATACTCTAGCACTTGAGTTTCAAGAAACTGCAATTTCTTGACAGCTGTCACTTAATACATATTTTCTGACAAAAATAGATATATTGGCCTTTTATTAAATGTATCGTTTATCTTTTTATCAAAACATGAAGTTTCTCATATATAACAACTGTCAGTTCTTCACTCTTGCCTTATGACCCTTTCCTACCTCCTTCTCTAAAATATGCCAATGTCTATGATATCTTTTCCCAGACACAACATCCACCCAGTTCAAATTATAACGTGTAGTGAATGTACACGACCACTAATTGTGCTCCTTGCTGTGAATTACAGTCCCAGAATCAGCATCCCCAGAGAGTTGCTGAGAAAGCAGTATTTCTCAAAATAGGCCTTTAACTCATCTCCCACACTCTCATATATTTCCCTCGCTGAAACGCAGTATTACGAGCATGATGATTCATTTTAAAATCCCTCACTGACTTTTCATTGTTATTAGGATAAAGGCCCAAATCCATAATTATTATTCACAAGCCCTGACTCAATCTGTCCCCGGAAAACACTTTCCTTTTTCCCTGTGGAAGTCTTTCCTTTATTCTAGTCTACGGACTCCCCTCCCCTCTTACTCCACGCCCCTTTCTAGCTCCCAACTTCAGCGTCACTTTCTCGAAGAAATCTTCCCTTGCCTCTCAGATAAGGTTGGGTACTTCACTCATCTCCATCAGAGCTCTTCTTTCTAAGCCTTTGCACTCCTGACCCCAGCTGGGGTTGCCTACTAATCCATGTATTCAACTATTGTTTAGAGACTTGTATTTGTTCTAAACCATCAGTATCCTGAGGACATGAACATCGTGCGTCTGGTTCATCCTTGAATCTCTCTTGCTAGCGTGATGCCCGGTGCTTGGTCAGCACTAAGTGGAACAGATGAAGGAAACATATTACCCAACAGAAGGTCAAGGCAGATTCAGAGCTTTCTACGTTGCAAGCATGTCTAGACTCAGTATGCAAGCTTGCAATCTGGCTTTCTAAGGAAAGGGGTGTAGGACAAGCTCACTTTCCCGTAACTACAGTTGCTAAAGCCAAACCCTGAAATCAAAATTGCTTTGCCATAACTAATTTAGTAGTAAGATCTGGCCAAAATCAATGTGAGGTGATCTAGAACTTTTCATTGTTTTGCCTTTATGTGAATTTTCATACACAGTGTGTAAGAATTGTCTTAGATGTCACATAAGAAGTGCATTCCCTCTGAAAAAATCAAAGTGAAATTCCAGTTTACCCCTATCATTCCCAAAAGTTTTAGATAAGCTACTTGGGATCTGCAAATTGAATTATGCAACCTTATTTCACTGAGTCATTTTTTTCCCAACCACTCATCTTATTACCTCCAAGAAATGCTCCAGGAAATAAAGTTTTGGAAAAACTGGAAAGTCCGGTAAAGAATGTGTGGGGAACAAAGAGAAAAGGTGGACAGGGTTGAAACAGACCTAGGTTCTTTGAACCACAACTGCCATCAGAGAGGAAGCTGGAATTATTACCGTCTTCAACCTGGGTGGCCTGCCATTCCACTTATTTTTGTGATTTCTTGCATGTTGTTCATCAATAGCACTATTTTGTGTATTATATTTCATTTGCTTTACTTGAAATATTTTCATAAGTATTTCAATTGGAAATGTGGACTGTGAATCATTAGCAGCTAGTTTTCACCATTTATATTCAAAATTGATTAAATATAGTAGCCTGACTTTCTAACCTGACCTAAGCTTTTGATAGTCATTATTAATTTTAATATTGGAGAAGAAAATGGCAACCCACTCCAGTACTCTTGCCTGGAGAATCCCATGGATGGAGGAGCCTGGTGGGCTACAGTTCACGGGGTCACAAAGAGTCAGACATGACTGAGCGACTTCACTTTCACTTTTATTAATTCTAATATAATAGAAATAATATAATAGAAATATCTTATTGAGAATGTTATTTTTTTAATAAATTTCTTCTCTGTGTTAAATTTTATAATATCAATGCTTTATATTCTATATCTTCTTATTTTTTTAAGCAAAATACATAGTAGGTATTGTCTCTCTCTGTATATAGATAAAGAAATTTACAGATAGAAAAGTTGATCAACTTTCCTAAGATATCACACATGTAGCTTCAGTTTGAACACAGGATATTCTGACCTCAAAGTCCATCTTCCCTAAAAACACAATGATTATTTTCCTACATGGAAAAGTACAGTGGAAAAGCTAACTTAGATATTAGAAAATGCAGATGAGTCAAATTTAAGATCTTTTAACAATCAACAAAAATATTACCTGTAACAAATTGCTTCATAAAAAACTTTGTCCAATAATATGCACTTAATTACCTGATATTTAATCCCACAGGAGATTAAGAGTGTTATGACAAGTTATCTAATTTAATTTAAGGTACCAGACCACCTTACTTGTCTCCTAAGAAACCTGTATGCTGGTCAAGAAGCAACAGTTAGAACCAGACGAACAACTGACTGGTTCAAAATTGGGAAAGGAGGCTACATATTTTTCACCTTGCTTGTTTAATTTATATTCTGACCACATCATGTGAAATACCAGGCTGAATGAATCACATGCTGTAATCCAATTGCCTGGAAAATATCAACAACCCCAGACATGCAAATGATACCACTCTAATGGCAGAAAGTGGAGAGGGACTGTAGAGCTTCTTAATGAGAGTGAAAGAGGAAAGTGAAAACCCTGGCCTAAAACTCAACATTCAAAATACTGAGATGACAACATTCGGTCCCATCACCTCATGGCAAACAGATGGGGAAAAACATGGAAACAGTGACAGACTTTATTTTCTTGGGCTCCACAATCACTGCAGACAATGGCTGCAGCCATGAAATTAAGACACCTGCTCCTTGGAAGGACAGCTCTGACCAACAGAGACACTGTATTTAAAAACAGAGACATCACTTTGCCAGCAAAGGTTATTATAATCAAAGCTCTGGTTTTTCCTGTAGTCATGTATGGATGTGAGAGTTGGACCGAAAAAAAAGCTGAGTGCCAAAGAATGGATACTTTGTTATTGTGGTGCTGGAGAAGACTCTTGAGAGTTCTTTAGACTGCAAGGAGATCAAAACCATCAATCCTAAAGGAAATCAACCCTGAATATTCATTGGAAGAACTGTTGCTGAAGCTGAAGCTCTAATAATTTTGTAATCTAATGTGAAGAGCCAACACGTTGGAAAAGACCCTGATGCTGGGAAAGACTGAAGGTGGGAGGAGAAGGGGACGGCAGAGGGTGAGATGGTTAGATTAGCATCACGGACTCAAGGAACAAGAATCTGAACAAACTCCTGGAAAAGGTGGAAGACAAAAGAACTGGCCTGCTACAGTCCACGAGACTGCGAAGAGCTGGACTCAGCAGCTGAACAGCAACAAGAACAGTGCAAACTGAAATCCTTGTGGGAGCTGTTGTAGGGTGAGATCTCTAGAGTCAAACAGACTGTGTGTAATTGAATCTGCAGTTGCTATTACCAACTTGTAAATTAGTCATGTTTCACTGTTGTTTCCTTATCTGCAAAATGGGTGGTGCATTTGTCTAGTCTTTTAAGGCATATGCAAAATAAGTGGAGTATTCAAGTCCATTTTTTAAAGTAATGGTGATGGCGGTTTAGTCACTAGGTCATGTCCAACTCTTGTGACCCCATGGACTGTAGCCCGCCAGGCTCCTCTGTCCATGGGGTTCTCCAGGCAAGAATACTGGAGTTAGTTACCATGCCCTCCTCCAGGGGATCTTCCCAACCCGGGAATCAAACCCAGGTCTTCTGCATTGCAGGTGGATTCTTTACCAACTGAGCTATGCAGCAAGCCCTTGTTAAAGCAATACCGTTAATCTAATGGATCCTTCTGAAGTCAGTTCCAATCTAGAAACATAATGGAGACTTATTTATGACAAGTATTTGCTGTAATTATTACTACTGTTGACTAGTTATTATTACTGTACACTCTGAATATTTCAGTCAATGAAACATACTTACAGCATTTAAAATACCACTAATGAAGAATAACTATTAGCATGAACACATTAGGAAAAATATGTCTAGATGCAAAAATATTCACTTATTTAAAAATCTTAAGCACCTGATTTAAGAATATTTAATGTCTTGATAAAAAGCACTTTTTACACTTGAGTTGGCATCATTTCTAATTATATGTAATACTAAGTTGAAATATTTATATTCAGTTAAATGGAAGTGGCAACTCACTCCAGTATTCTTGCCTGGAGAATCCAATGGACGGAGGAGCCTGGTAGGCTACAGTCTATGGCATCGCAAAGAGTCGGACACGACTGAGCGACTGAGCGACTTCACCTTCACCTTAAATGGAAGTAAAAGCAATATGAGCATTGTATTGAACATCATCATACACTGTTAGGATGTGGTTTAAAATAAGTTTATCAAAAGTCTCAATTTATCTAGCATTCTTTCAATAATAGTATAATTCACACAAATTTTGATGCATACAGTAGGATTTTGCATTTATATGAAATTCAGTATCCTATTTAGCAAAGGCCTGAATGTTGTTTGAAACCTACCTTATTTAGACATTATGCTATTGATCATTAGAATCATTCTGTTGAAGGATCCCTGGGAATATGAGCTAGTACTAGCTGATACTAGATTTAAAGCTATAGTTTAAAAAGGTCCTTTCCTTGAAATGACATTTCAACATATTTTTTCATTAAATTTAAGACTATCGTCTGTAGTAAAAAAAAAAAAAAAAGAAAAATATATTAGGTAAGAACATACTATTGAAAGTTTAATTCTTCACAATTAAGCTCATGACCTTGTTACTATTTCTGACTTCAAATAGTTTTCAAAGTATATTTTCTTAACATATGACATAAACAAATGCATGTGATGACCTCAGACAAATGACTGCCTCTCTGAGCTTCAGTTATCTCATCTTAAATGACAATTTGCTGATTGAACAACAGATCCTTTTGGTTTGTTTCCTCTTTCATTTTCCTTCATTTTTCCCCTCATTTACAAATATCTGACTAATTATAAGATACTAGGCATAGTTCCAAGAATCTGGGGTGCCCAACAGAGAAACCTAAATGATGTTTTCACTCTATTGGGAATACTAATAAAGTCTGATTAATAATAATTTTATACAGTCTTGAGAAACTGATATGCAGGTCAGGAAGCAACAGTTAGAACTGGACATGGAACAACAGACTGGTTCCAAATAGGGAAAGGAGTACATCAAGGCTGTATATTGTCACCCTGTTTATTTAACTTCTATGCAGAGTACATCATGAGAAACACTGGGCTGGAAGCAGCACAAGCTGGAATCAAGACTGCCAGGAGAAATATCAATAACCTCAGATATGCAGATGACACCACCCTTATGGCAGAAAGTGAAGAGGAACTAAAAAGCCTCTTGATGAAAGTGAAAGAGGAGAGTGAAAAAGTTGGCTTAAAGCTCAACATTCAGAAAACGAAGATCATGGCATCCGGTCCCATCACTTCATGGGAAATAGATGGGGAAACAGTGGAAACAGTGTCAGACTTTATTTATTTGGGGCTCCAAAATCACTGCAGATGGTGATTGCAGCCATGAAATTAAAAGATGCTTACTCCTTGGAAGAAAAGTTATGACCAACCTAGGTAGCATATTCAAAAGCAGAGACATTACTTAGCAGACTAAGGTCCGTCTAGTCAAGGCTATGGTTTTTCCAGTAGTCATGTATGTATGTGAGAGTTGGGCTGTGAAGAAGGCTGAGCACTGAAGAATTGATGCTTTTGAACTGTGGAGTTGGAGAAGACTCTTGAGAGTCCCTTGGACTGCAAGGAGATCCAACCAGTCCATTCTGAAGGAGATCAGCCCTGGGTGTTCTTTGGAAGGACTGATGCTAAAGCTGAAATTCCGATACTTTGTCCACCTCATGCGAAGAGTTGATTCATTGGAAAAGACTCTGATGCTGGGAAGGATTGGGGGCAGGAGGAGAAGGGGATGACAGAGGATGAGATGGCTGGATGGCATCAACGATTCGATGGACATGAGTTTGGGTGAACTCTGGGAGTAGGTGATGGACAGGAAGGCCTGCTGTGCTGCTATTCATGGGGTCACAAAGACTGCTCAAGTTCAGCTCAGTTCAGTAGCTCAGTTGTGTCCGACCCTCTGTGACCCCATAAACTGCAGCACACCAGGCCTCCCTGTTCATCACCAACTCCCGGAGTTGAACTGCACTGAATGTGCAGACAGGAAATAATGTATCTGTGCTTCTTTCTCCAATAATTCTTAGTTTTTGTTAGTCTCCTTCATACAGACTTTTTATTTTTTAATTAGATTGGACTCTGTGTGTACTGGGCACAGGATCTATGGCTTTTTGTGCAGGATTTGGGTTGGCATTTGAGTAAATAGATGAATAAACGATATTGAGCATATATTCAATTCCAAATTTGAAATTAAGATTCTGTCCAAACAAGACATATGCTTTTTATATAATTTTTGACAGAGTCTAAGAAAAAGTGGGTATGAATTCCAAAGTCTGATATATGCTACATGTTTAAAACTCACTGTTTATTTGTCAATAGATGATACCTCACATTAACACATCAGTGGACTTCCGTGGTGCTCAGTGGTAAGGAATCCACCTGCCAGTGGAGGAGACGTGGGTTCCGTCCCTGGGTTGGGAAGATCCCCTGGAGAAGGAAATAGCAAGGCACTCCAGGATTCTTGCCTAGGAAATCCCACAGACGGCAGAGCCTGGAGGGCACAGTCCACAGGTTCACAAAGGGTGGGACACGCCTGGGCACGAGCGTGAGCGGGACAAGGACAGACGGAGGACCGCACACTGGGGACTCTGCCACGCTGCATCTTAATGCTCCCATCACTGCTTCCTCTTTCAGAAAGAGAAGCAAGCACCATGTCAACAGGCAGAATTCAGCCATCAAAATGACTGTCAACAGAGAATATGCAGTAAACCTGAAAGAGCTTTGTGGGAACAGCTCAGTTCTTCTGATGATGCAGTTTAAATTAATAACCAATTCAACTTCAGTAGCCACCTATTGACTTGTGATTCTCTTATTGTTTAATGTAGGCGTGTATTTGCTATGAGAAGCTGATGATCTGAGCCATAGTCAGCTCCAGGTCTTGGTTTTGCTGACTTTATACAGTTTCTCCACTTTCTGCTACAAAGAATATAATCAATTTGATTTTAGCATTGGCCATTGGGTGATGTCCATGTGTCAAGTCATCTCTTGTGTTGTTGAAAAAGACTGCTTGCTATGACAAGTGTGTTCTCTTGGCAGAATTCAGTTAGCCATTGCCCTCTTTCATTTTGTTCTCCAAGGACAAACTTGCTTGTTACTCCAGGTATCTCTTAAATTCCTATTTTGCCTTCCAATCCCCAGTGATGAGTAGAGCATCTTTATTTTTTTTTTTATGGTGTTAGTTCTAGGAGATCTTCTAGGTCTTCAGAGAACTGATCAACTCCAGCTTCTCCAGCATCAGTGGTAGGGGCACAGACTTGAACTACTGTGGTTACATTACTACATGTTAAAGTGGCTTGCCTTGGAAATGAACCGAGATCATTCTGTCATTTTTGAGGCTGTACCCAAGTACTGCATTTTGGACTATTTGGTGATTATTAGGACTACTCCATTTCTTCTATAGGATTCTTGTCCACAATAGTAGATATAATGGTCATCTGAATTACATTCCCATCCATTTTAGTTCACTGAGTCCTGAGATGTTGATGTTTATTCTTACCATCTCCTGCTCTTTGAGTAAATTAGCCTGGCGTAAATTATGTTGTAGAGACATTAATAAAATCTTACTTGGATTATGTCAAAGGGCCATGAACTTTCTGTGAATCACTTGACCCAGTTGTTTGACCGCTTCCTGACATCTCTTGCGTTTGGTATCTTCTATTTGCCTCTCATATCTACTGTGCACTTGAGTCTCTGAAAAACTTGTATAAATGATATTAAGGGACAGCCATGTGCTCAGGATTCTGGTTGGATTTAGTTAATAGGAAAACTTTTTCAGAGATTCATGGGTGAATACCTTAGATATTTATTTCCTTGCTCCTTTATTTGGGGTTTGCCTATGTCCCTCACCCAAATGAAACCTCTTTTCAAGGCAGCTCTCTCCAGTAGGAATTTCCTTTCTAGCTTCCAGAAATGCTCTCTCCCCATGCTCAGGAAGGGCTTCCCTGGTGGCTCAGAGATAAAGAATGTGCCTGCAGTGCAGGAGACCCAGGTTCAATGCTGGGTCAGGAAGATCCACTGAAGAAGGGGTAGGCTACCCAGTCCCGTATTCCTGCCTGGGAAATCCCAGGGACAGAGAGCCTGGGGAGCGACAGTCCAGGGGGTCGCAAAGTGTCGGATGTGCCTGAAGCGCTCAGTAGCAGCAGCACGCTCATTAAAAAGGGGCAAGGCTGATGACAACCACTCCTACTAGCCTGGGAGCCCCGACCGTTTCATGCACTTCCCTTGTATCTGGCCTTCTTTATATTTGGCCCGTTTATAAAATCTTCCTTCAGTTATCCTCAGTTTATCTTGCTGTCTGCTTCCAGCTGGGACTCTGACTGATAAACACACTAAGTACAAGTCTTTGAAACTTAATATCTTAATTATCCATAAAGATTGCTCCAAGAATGAAGACATCAAAAAGATAAACATCCAGCCTTCCTTTTAGGAGAGCCTTATAAAGTCATTTGGTAGTAACAAAATGATAAAACACATTCCAAATCTCTCCATGACTATACCTCTTCTAATCCCTAAATGCAAATATGTCTAATTAAATATTTATATTTATAGCTACAATGTAATTATATTATCCACAACTGTATTTGCTTATTTAACAAGGTATACTCTGCACTGCCAGCATATTAAAAACAAAATCAAATTAATGAAAATAATTGCATTTTTTGGTTGAATAGCATATAGAAATACCTGTAGAAAAATAATTGCTATAAGTGATGTTATGGTACTTTGGCAATAATGAAAACCTATTAGACAAATATAAACTCAGACAGGTTGAATATTGCTTCTAAATTAAAGTAAAAAGAAAGAAACATGACTTCTTTCTGCACTGGGGTTTTCAAGGTCACATATGTTTATCTCAGTTTAATTAGAATTTGAAATCCAATTTCAGGGTACATTTGGCAGGTTTAAAATCATATTTGAAGAAATGATAAAATAAATATTTAAGCAATATGTTGAGATAATCATCTCAAAACTGTATAAAATAAGATACAAGATTTAAATTGTTGAGAATTGTGTAAGTAATACTTTTATTTTAAAAGAACTAAGGACAAGTCAACTTAGTTCTGCAGTCAAATAAAAGTAGCAGAGAGAGGGAGGAAATCAAGAATAACATCCTGTGGGAATAATAGTCTAACCTCTTAATCATGAATTAGTTACTATAAAATTTCAGAGGAGTTCAGAAAACTAATTACCACTTCATATGTTCCAATTTTTCTTTCTGCTGTTTGTATTTCATTTCACAGATTGTAGATTTCTGAAAAGGGCAACCCACACTTAAATTTACTGATAATAAATAAGGATTGTTGAAAAAGCATCAAGATATTCAAGTTTCATTTCACATCCTGAGTTACCATTAACCATCTTTCTCCAGCATCCTTCACAATGGAGTCCCACTTCCCTTTAGACAGGCTGCATGGCAGACCTATAATTACAGCTGTTCCAAAAGCACGTGTGACTCTCTTCTAAGGTGGAAGATTCTCTGTGGGAAAGCACCTAACTCAGTTATTTTTGCTTCGCCAAATAGTGAACACATCTTTGCATGAGAAAGTACTCCAGAAACTATTAAATTGAAACANATCCTGTGGGAATAATAGTCTAACCTCTTAATCATGAATTAGTTACTATAAAATTTCAGAGGAGTTCAGAAAACTAATTACCACTTCATATGTTCCAATTTTTCTTTCTGCTGTTTGTATTTCATTTCACAGATTGTAGATTTCTGAAAAGGGCAACCCACACTTAAATTTACTGATAATAAATAAGGATTGTTGAAAAAGCATCAAGATATTCAAGTTTCATTTCACATCCTGAGTTACCATTAACCATCTTTCTCCTGCATCCTTCACAGTGGAGTCCCACTTCCCTTTAGACAGGCTGCATGGCAGACCTGTAATCACAGCTGTTCCAAAAGCACGTGTGACTCTCTTCTAAGGTGGAAGATTCTCTGTGGGAAGCACCTAACTCAGTTATTTTTGCTTCGCCAAATAGTGAACACATCTTTGCACGAGAAAGTACTCCAGAAACTATTAAATTGAAACATTATGTTACTGAAACAGAAATGTAATCATATCAAAGCCCTCATGTTTGGGATATTTTCCTATATAATATCAACTCCTAAATTAATATTCCCTCACTTTCCAGAAATAGAACTCACCTACTCTTATATGAAAGAGAATTGTGGGTTTAAATAAAATGATAATGATGATAATCTCAACTCAACTGGTATATAATTCTGAAAATGCGGATAAATCACACACTTTGATTTGCTGAGATGATGTTTCTTCCTTATAAAATTAAGGAATCCAAAATTAGAAGGGGACTGAATATTTGCAAAATGCTTGCTTGATAATATAAAGCTAATCTATTTTAATGCATGCAAATAAATTCATAGCATTTTAATTCAAATATACACACTTGGAGGTAATATTTTATAGTTTTGTGGTAATTTTATGGACTATATATTTACATGTTTAGCATATATTATATGATATCTTTTGCTTTTCACTGAAGTTAAAATCTTGATTTAAAAATTGTAAATACAGGAATTTGATTAAACTGCATGAAAGAAGTATGTGCATTCAGAGGTATATATACATCAGAATTAAAAATAAATTGCACGTCTTGTTTTAATGTAATTCATTTATAATGGATAATCTAGAAGCACTTCCGATACTGATTCCTGATATAAGGTTATTGTCTTTACCAATAGAATTTATGCATATTAAAAACATTGTGGAGCTGATTTTGAATATCCTTCATAAAGATGTAGTTTGTAATATGACTATTAAATACCAAGAGTTTAAAGAAAAAACTTGTATTTTTAAAATCTAGCTTTATTTTATGCCATCACTATTTCAAAGACAAGTACACATTCCTTTCTATAGTACCACTTAGTAATATCCCAGATTAAAAAGAAAGGCAAGCAATGACATATTCTACATATTTTTATTAGATATTCTTCCCTTAATGTTTTCTTCCTAGGAGAGATGAGGGTAATGACTGTATTTCGAATTTATAGTCTAAGATCATCAGCTATCACTCTAATATCCTTACCGCTAGAAGGCAGGTTTCTCTGTCTGAAGACTCTCTGAAGAAAGTAGTAACAGGATGGTTTGGGGAGGTAGTCAACAGTTTGGATTTGCAGTTTACCACGTTTACTCTATGTTTGGAGAAACAGATAACAGACAGGGTTTTTACCGTCTTCAAACCTCTTTACAGCGTATTAGAAAAAGAAAAATCTTAGAATATTATGAAAAAGCTGAAAAACAACTATTTTCTCAATGTGCCTGAGGAAAACTAGTCTTTGAATTCCTAAGCCTATTAATGACATCTTTCTCTTACTTCATGTAACAAAATTACCGCAGCCTGGATGGCCTGTCAACAGCGGGAAATCGCTCCCCACGGTTCCGGAGGCTCAGCTCGAGCCCAAAGCCCGGCAGGGACCCGGCGAGAGCCCGCCTCTCGGTTCACACTCAGCGGCCCTTCCTCCGCGGCCTCACTTGCTGGAAGGTGCGAGAGAGTCCTCTGAAGTCTCTGTTATAAGGGCATCCATTTCGCTCATAGTTTCCACCCTCGTAACCTAATCACTTCCCGAAGATTCCCCCTCCAAATACTCTCACACCGGAAATTAGGATTTAACACATTGATTGTGAGAAGACGCAGACATTCCATCTATTGCAATATTTTAATTTTTAAAAAACTGCGTTTTTGGAGGAAAAGCTTCTTTGATTAAGCACTAAACATTATCCTTTTAGAAAACAGAGAATGGACTCAAAAAGCCACCGTTCACTTCTATAGCGGCTGCAGCTGGGCCGCTCAGTCGTGTCCGGCTCTGTGCGACCCCACGGCCCGCAGCCCGCCAGGCCCCCCGTCCCTGGGACTGTCCCGGCCAGAGCGCTGGAGCGGGTGCCCTTGCTTCTATAGTGAACACTGGACTTCCTGCTGAAGAACCCCTTGCCTTTTCTCCATGTGTGTATGTGAGTGACAACTTTATTTTTATTTATTTTTTAATTGAAATATAGTTGATTTATCATACTGTATTATTTTTTAGTATACATTAGTTTTAAATGAGATAAAATCTAGTTCAGGTAGCAGTACTGCACTGAGTTCAGAGACCTGTCAAGACGGAGTGAATAAAATCTCAGCATCGAATAAGAGGATGGGATATTGAGTCAGCAGGAGGATTGCAGTGAAAGAGTGGATTGTTTGGGTGCCGGCAGGACTGATCGTGGATTTCTGCAGTCTATAGAATGCAGGAAGGACCAAGGAACAGAACCGAGTTCACTTGTTAGAAAAATAATCCTTTTATGGTTCTGGGCAATTTAAACTCCTCTGTAACAGGAATTCTTTTCTTTTTTTTTTATTGTAGGTATCATAAAATACTTTCAGATGTTCACTGGCATCTTCAGAACTCTTTTAAAACCATTTTAGGTTCACTAGATAGGAAGTAGATAAATCAGTACATAGAGTGCATGGGTCAAAACACATTTCTTGAACCATAAAAGTGGGATTTTAACCAAAAGTATAAAACATCAAAGACCATTATTCTACATTCATAGAGTGATTCCACAGATATATAGCTATATTATATGATATCTTCAGAGAGATGGTGAGATGATGTTTATTCTCGTGTATCTAAAAGAGAGTCATACTTAACTTCTATAAGCTTTCTTATAAATATAGACAAAATTTACCAGATCATGAAATACTGTTTAATCACCGTGCGATGCTCTATAGAACTGCAGATGTATAATATAGATATTGTTTCTTTCTTTTTTTTTTTTTGCTGTTAATATGTGTCATCCTTCAGATGAATTCCTCTGAGTAACTATCAAATGGTTGTTTCAAAGGCATCATCAGTTTTTAAAAATATTACCCATGGAAATAATCACACAGTTAAAACAGCCTAAAACTCATTTGAGTAAAGAAAGTTTCAGACTTAATTTTCCTTAACACATTGAAAATTTTAATTAAACCATTGCTCTGTATGACTTTCTTTTTCTAAAATATTAGGTGGCTTTAATTGATTCATCCCAAGCCATAGCCCATAAAATTATCTCTTATATATAGATTTTCAGGAAATAAATGTAAATATATGCAAATGATTTAGGACATAGGAAGATTGCCAATAGGGGTCCTTGGGCAGGGGTCCTCAACCTCTAGGATCTAACGCATGGTGGCTTGAGGGTGAGGGGGGTGAGGGTGAAGTCACTCAGTCGTGTCCGACCCTTTGCGACCCCATGGACTGTAACCTACTAGGCTTCTCTGTCCATGGGATTCTCCAGGCAAGAATACTGGAGTGTGTTGCCATTTCCTTCTCCAGGGGATCTTCCCGACCCAGGGATCGAACCCGGGTCTCCCGCATTGGAGGCAGACACTTTAACCTCTGAGCCACCAGGGAAGCCCTGGCTTGAGGTGGAGTTTATAACAATAAAACAAAGTACACAATAAATGTAGTACATTTGAATCATCTCAAAACCAGCACCACCACCTGCCGCCCATTCATGGAAAAATTGTTTTCCACAAAACTGATCCCTGGTGCCAAAAAGATTGGGGACCACAATACTAGTGGATTTGAACCCACAATAGAGCAAGAAAAGGTGAAGTCGCTCAGTTGTGTCTGACTCTATGTGACCCCGTGGACTATAGCCCACCAGGCTCCTCTATCCAAGGGATTCTCCAGGCAAGAACACTGAATGGGTTGCCATTTCCTTCTCCAGGGGATCTTCCCATCCTAGGAATTGAACCCGGGTCGCCTGCACTGCAGGCTGACTCTTTACTGACTGAGCTAGGAGGGAGGCGTGAGTGCTGTACTTCTTCAGTGTCAGCGGTTGCTGGCACACGCCACACCACCAGGAGAGTGCTGCCCTGGACGCTCAGGGTTCTCAGCCATTTCTCACTCTTTAGGCTGCAAATTTCAGGCTTCTGTGGTGGGAACCAATCCTTTTCAGATATTTTAGGTTAAAAATGCCTTTTACCTTAAAGCTATCCAATGATTACTTATTAAAAAAAGAAAGAAAACTATATATAGGCCCTAAAAGAAGCCACTAACATCTGTTTTCACTGGGCCTTCATCTCTCTCTAGCATCCCTTCCCACTGAACAAGTCTCCAGGCTGTTCTTCAGTCATGTACTTTGTCTCTTCAAATGTGCTCTGCTTAATGTGAAACTGGGAACTCCAGGAAGATTGCTAAGTACTAAATGCTTTCTTAAAAGCCACAAGATCTTTTGAGAAAGGCTCCAAAGAGCTCTGTTGCCAGCTTCCTGATGGAAGCATCTGTGTTATCTACTGTGTTAAACAAACCCCTCAGGACATTCGCAGATAGTAACACACAGCATCCCGCCCACCTTCTCAGTTCCTTGCACCATGGGCCTGACCTCTGCTGTGGCTGAGATGCCAGCCTCTCCAGGAACTGCTCAGGGACCAGACTCATTCCTGCTGACTGCTTCCCTTTCCCCATTGTTAAAACCACACAGCCTCACTGACGCCACGACAGGCTTATATGAGGTGTACCAGGCCAAAGAAAAATCCCTGAGTCGTTCTGTGGGATCTTCCGGGATGACATGATGGAGACCCAATCAGGGAAATAACTCCACCTATTCCTGATATGAGCCAGTCCACACAAGACACAAAGCCTTAAACCCACACACGCACATTGTATAACCAATCAGCTCATGCCAAATATCTGTCTTTGTCTTAAACCTATAAATACTCTTGTAATTCCAGGCTCGGGGCTCTCTGCCTCACTCCACTGCACTGGATGTGACGGAGTGCCCTAACTCGAGTTAGCAATAAACTCCCTTCTTGCTTTTGCATTGCTGTGGTGGGCTTGTTCTCTCAGTCTATTTGGAGACTTGGGCTCGGAGCATAACACCCATGAGCTGTACTTCACTCCAGGAACAAGTGTTCTTCTAAGAAATTGGGCAGGTTTCCCAGGTGACACAGTGGTAAAGAACCCACCTGCCAATACAGGAGATGCAAGAGACATGAGCTCCATCCCTGAGTTGGAACGATCCCCTGGAGTAGGAAACGACATACCGCTCCAGTGTTCTTGCCTGGGAAATGCTATGGGCAGAGGCTACCGTCCATGGGGTTGCAAAGCGTCGGGCAGGACTGAGCCCACACACGTTAAGGAGCTGGAGAGGAGTGTGGTAGGTGACTGATACAGCGGCTTTCTTTAAAGGAACATGGGACACATACAGATGACCTCCTTTGCCCTTCTTTAGTCAACTATTTGGAGATGCAGTGGTTCCTTTTGTCCCTCTGAAGACTCCCTGCGAACCCAAGCACTATGTAACATACTTCTGAAGCTGTGATCAGCTCAGTAATGCATGAAGTTAAATATTTGCTCTTTTCTTCCTGCTTCATTCTAAAGTCATCTTCTCTCTTGCTTCCCGGCTATCTTGCTCCCTACTGAAGTGTTAGCACTTAAATTTTGGCATGGGCTAAAAATACACCCAACCAAAGCATTCTTTTTAAAAACATCTACAACTTATTTATAGAGTATATAATACACAGTAACTTTTTGTGAATGAAAGGTATAAAATATACATAAAAATGGAAATAAAAAAGATAAAATGAAGATACTTTTCAAAGAACATGTATTAATGGTATAACTTTTACTTTTAATTAATTAATTTTAATTAATATATTGATATTATCAGTAATAACTTGATGGAATCATTGTAACTGACTATATGTCATAGTTAAACAGTAAAAATCTTAGTCTTAATTGTCTTGAATCTGGGACTTAAGGAATTATATTTGTATCTAAGTTAAATATATATTTGGAAGGATTGATGCTGAAGCTCCAGTATTTCGGTCATCTGATGCAAACAGCCAGTTCTTTGGAAAAGTCCCTGATGCTGGGAGAGATTGAGGGCAGGAGGAGAGAGGGTATCAGAGGATGAGACGGCTGGATGGCATCACCGAAACAATGAATATGAACTTGGGCAAACTTCAGGAGACAGTGAGGGACAGGAAGTCCTGACGTGCTGCCATCCATGGGGTCACAGAGTCAGACACGACTGGGCAGCTAAACAGCAACATAAATATGTATTTAAAAATGGCTTTAAAGTTGTCGTAAAAGATAAAATTAAACAAATATAAATTATCTTTTGTATACAGGTTTAGTTGCTTTGGGAGAAATATTTGTTTATAAGTAACATATACAGCTTTTCTCTCTCAAGTAACTACCTAATGATGCTGTCAGTGTGATATTGAGAATCCACTCTCTTTTGGATTCTAAAGAAACAAATTGGAAAAGTAGCCTTGACATATAGACATTATTATGTCTAAACAGACAACTAGCGTGCAGCTGCCATATAGCCCAGGGAGTTCAGCTCAAATCTCTGTGCTGACCTAGACGAGGAGGATAGGGGGTGGGAGACAGGCTCAGGAGGGAGGGATGTACGTGCACACACATCTGGCTCACTTTGTTGACCAGCAGAAACTAACGCGGCATTGTAAAGCAATTATATTCCAAGAAAAGTAAATAAAATCATTTATAAGTGCATATTTAACTTAGATACAAATGTGATTTCTTAAGTTCCAGATTCAAAGCAAATATGCCAAGCTTTTTTATTGTTTATCCTTTCGCCCAAGTTATCCTCAAGGCTTGGATTCCATATGCCATGGTCTAATATATGCATGATAACTTACAACATCTTTTATGCATTTGAAAAATCAAAAAGAATTAAGAGGGGAAGGTTTGACACAATTCTTCTCGTAAGCATGAGTCAGGAATCACATACACAACTTTCTCTGATAGCCCCAAACAGAACTTAGTCATACCTACCTGCAAAGAAGATTTGAAAAGGAAGTATCCCCATAGATATACTATAAACTAACCTTTGAAAGGACACCAAGTATACACAATGGGGAAAAGACAGCTTCTTCAATAAATCACGTTGGGAAAACTTGATATCCACATGCCAAAAAAATAATGTGAAAGAGAAGGAGAAGAAAAAGAAGACAGAATGAAAAAAAAAGGGAGAATTGTAGATCTTTAATATATGCCATACATAAAAATCAATTCAAAAGTGATTAAAAACTAAAAGTAAGGACTGAAACTGTACAACTCTTAGAAGAAAATATAACTATAAAGCTGCTTGATATTAGCCTTAAAAAATATTTGGATATAACACCAAAAGTAAAGACAGCAAAACCAAAAATAAACAAGTTGGACTGCATCAAATAAAAATATTCTGCATACAAAAGAAATACTCAAAAGACAAACTATTTATGAAATGGAGAAAATATTTGCAAACTATGAATCTGAAGAAGGGTCAATGCCTAAAATACATAAGGAATTCTTGCCACTCAATAACACAATAATAAATAACTGGAGTAAAAATGAGCAACAGATTTGAATACACATTTCCCTAAGAATGGCCAAGCAAGTGGCTAACAAGTATATGAAAAGCTGCTCACCTTCAATAATCATCAGGGAAATATGAATCAAAATCACAATTAAATATCACTTGCTGGGCAGCCTTATTAAAATACAAACAATAGCAAGCCTTGGAGAGGATGTGGAGAAAAGGGAACCCTCACGTACTGTTGGTAGAAATGTAAATTGGTGCCGCCAATATGGAAAACAGTATGGAAGTTCTTTAAAAATTAAAACTAGAGCCACCATATTATTTAGCAGTTCCATGTCTTGGAATTTATCAAAAGAATACAAAAACACTAACTCAGAAAAAACATATGCACCTCTGTGTTCATTGCAGCATTTTCTGTAATAGCCAAAATATGGAAACAAACCATGTGTTCATCAATAGATTAATGGATTAAAGAAGATGCAGCAATTTTACATGAAATAGAATACTATTCATCAACTGTGGAAAACAGTAAGGAGGTTTTTCAAAAAGTTTATTTCAGGATACCTTATGATCTAACAATCCCACTTCTAGATATTTATCCAAACTCCTTTGCTGACATTCCCATACAGTCAAAGCTATGATTTTTCCAGGAGTCATGTTCAGGTGTGAGAATTGGACCATAAAGAAGTCTGAGCACTTAAGAATTGATGCTTTCTCATTGTGGTGCTAAAGAAGACTCTTGAGAGTCCCTTGGACTGCAAGGAGATCAAACCACTCAACCTTAAAGGAAAGCAACTCTGAGTATTCATTGGAAAGATTGTTGCTGAAGCTAAAGCTCCAGTACTTTGGCCACCTGATGCAAAGAGCCAACTCATTGGAAGAGATCCTGATGCTGGGAAAAATTGAGGGCAGGAAGAGAAGGGGGAAGCAGAGGATAAAATAGTTAGCTAGCATCACTGACTTAATGGACATCAATTTGAGCAAACTCCGGGAGAAATAGTGGAGGACGGGGAGACTTTCGTGCTACAGTACTTGAGGTTGCATGGTCAGACATGACTTAGTGACCGAACAACAGCTCAATGGAAATCAAGATCCTGAAGCTATACCTACCTGCACCTCTATGCTCATTGCGACATTATATACAATAGAGAAGACACTGAAACGACTCCCTCGCTATCAGGGGATGGTAAAGAAAATGTGGGATTCACACGCGAGGGAATACTATCCAGCTTTTACAAGAGGGAGATCCTGCCATTTATGACAATATGGATGGTCTTGGAGGACATTATGTTCATTGAAATAAACCAGATACGACTGACAGACACTATACAATCGCACTTACATGTGGAACCTAGAACAGTCATGGTCGCAGAAGCAGAAGACAGAAGGGTGATTACCAGGGTCTAAGAGCCAGAGAAATGAGGACGTGTTAGTCAAGGGCTACGCATTTGAGTTATACAAGTGCAGGAGACCTAACGCATATGACGTGGCGACTGTAGGTAACAGTACTGTACCTTGTACTTGAAATGGGATAGAAAGTAGATCCTATGTGTTCTTGCCATTCACACACACACACACACACACACACACACACTCATACAAAGGTAACTATATGAGGTGACAACTATCCTAAGTATGTTGTGGTGATTACTTAAAAATCTTTACATATAATAATTAATTTGTATACTTTAAATAGGTATAATAAGAAAAAAGGAAAGAAAATGCAGTCTTTAGCTGAGAGACGTGCCCAACTGAAATGTATTAATCCTTTTAATAGTGGAAGAAAGTAGAATTATTATCACGAAGGGCATAGGTACCTTCACTAGAGTCTCCACGAACCACCCTATAAGTACATAGACTTCCCCAAGGGAGCCCCTCCCCTTCTACTCAGTAACCATGTTAATGTCAGCGTCCAGGACCTCTGGGTCTTCTACCTAGACTGGCTGTGGCTACCTGTGGTCTGATTGCTTATTTAAAAAAGAAAGAAAGAAAGAAAAGAAATAAGCACCATGATTATTTCCAACGATTGTTATGCAGAATACATAATATCCAAGTCAATGGTCTTAAGCAATTACAGAACCCACCCCAGCAGAGATGGTGAACACAGCCTGCTTTGATGATGGAAGAGGTTCCTGGGTGAACACGTCTGCCATAATTTGATTCTGCTCTTTGCAAGAAATGTCTTTGCTCACTGTTTTCCCAATCATTTGCCTTTCCTCTCTGAATATTAATTTTATAAAACAGACTGTAAGAAAAACGAAGACAAAACAAAAAGACTCCACAAAAGAGTGTCATTGGAATTCAGTATGGGTTACTCTTTTTTCAATTTCAGTTTTATTTTATTTTTAGTTGGTGGATAATTGCGTCACAGTATTGCGATGGTTTCTGCCATGCATCCATGAGTCAGCTGCAGGCACACACTCTTCTGCTTCCCTCCCGCCTCCTTCCCCATCCCACCCCTCTAGGTTGTCACAGAGCACTAGCTTTGGGTCCCTGTATCATACTTGAGAGAGCAGTTTTGAAACATATACCTTGCCATATGTAAAACGT
The DNA here is from genome assembly GCA_006408585.1 of Antidorcas marsupialis. Taxonomy (NCBI): domain Eukaryota; kingdom Metazoa; phylum Chordata; class Mammalia; order Artiodactyla; family Bovidae; genus Antidorcas; species Antidorcas marsupialis. The sequence continues at coordinate 155,415 of SJYB01003195.1, read as the reverse complement.
GAGTTATCCTGAATGGGATTCGGGGGTGAAGATCTTTTAGGGAAAGCCTACTTCTCCCAAATGTGAAAAGCACTGTAAAACAGAATGGGAGTAAAACAGCCATTAAAAACTAGTTTCTTATAGAGCAGCTCTTCCAAATTTGTCTCTGTATTTCAATTTTAAGTTTCCTCTCATCCTGATTTATGCATTATCCACTCTAATTAGATATTATAAAATAATCAATATTTAAAAATTAATCTCTTTATACATTAGAAGCATAATTTAGTTTAAAATTGCATTAAAATCCTATAAAAATTGCAGAAATATGTAAAAGCTACACAGTGAAAACCATAAAACCTTACTAAAATACATACCGATCCATAAGTAACTTGGCAGATATTTTTAGCATGGGGAAGCAGCAATGGAGCAATGGAGATACCTGGTTTCTCCAAAGTAATCCAGGTTCAAATAGTCAAAATCACAAAAAGAATTTCTATGACTGTGTCCAATTATATTTTTTAAAACTCCTGGAAGTTACAATCCTAGTAACATCTAGATGCAAGACTATTGGAAAATATTTTTGGAAACATATGGAAATAAAGATAATTTTAGCTAAAACTGGGACAAAATGTATAAAAGAGACTGAACACTTAGAAGAGCAGATCTGAGGGGCAAGACACTGGGCAAGCAAGGACGGGCGGTCTAGCATCTTCTTTCCCAACATGCGGAAAACAACGAGTCGTCTGTGACTTGACTTAGCAGAACATGCATAAACACCAGATGCTTCTCTTCTGCTGTGTACTGTGAGAATAATGAAATGACTGGAATAGACTTAAAGAATATCACATGGCGATTCCATCTTTATATTAAAGAAAATTCCTACCCTAGTGGTAACATTTTTGANTAGTTTCTTATAGAGCAGCTCTTCCAAATTTGTCCCTGTATTTCAATTTTAAGTTTCCTCTCATCCTGATTTATGCATTATCCACTCTAATTAGATATTATAAAATAATCAATATTTAAAAATTAATAATCTCTTTATACATTAGAAGCATAATTTAGTTTAAAATTGCATTAAAATCCTATAAAATATTGCAGAAATATGTAAAAGCTACACAGTGAAAACTATAAAACCTTACTAAAATACATACCAATCCATAAGTAACTTGGCAGATATTTTTAGCATGGGGAAGCAGCAATGGAGCAATGGAGATACCTGGTTTCTCCAAATTAATCCATGTTCAAATGGTCAAAATCACAAAAAGAATTTCTATGACTGTGTCCAATTATATTTTAAAAAACTCCTGGAAGTTACAATCCTAGTAACATCTAGATGCAAGAATATTGGAAAAGATTTTTGGAAACATATGGAAATAAAGATAATTTTAGCTAAAACTGGGGACAAAATGTACAAAAGAGACTGAACACTTAGAAGAGCAGATCTGAGGGGCAAGACACTGGGCGAGCAAGGACGGGCGGTCTAGCATCTTCTTTCCCAACATGCGGAAAACAACGAGTCATCTGCGACTTAGCAGAACATGCATAAACACCAGATGCTTCTCTTCTGCTGTGTACTGTGAAAATAATGAAATGACTGGAATAGACTTAAAGAATATCACATGGCGATTCCATCTTTATATTAAAGAAAATTCCTACCCTAGTGGTAACATTTTTGAATTATTATGAGCAGATTAATTCACTGTTTTGCACCATTAAGTTTTGAAAAGACTATTAACAGTTAATTATCACTTATCTATTCTTATTATATCTTTNAATAATGAAATGACTGGAATAGACTTAAAGAATATCACATGGCGATTCCATCTTTATATTAAAGAAAATTCCTACCCTAGTGGTAACATTTTTGAATTATTATGAGCAGATTAATTCACTGTTTTACACCATTAAGTTTTGAAAAGACTATTAACAGTTAATTATCACTTATCTATTCTTATTATATCTTTAATATATCTTATACTCAAGGTACTACAATGATATAGCACAAGGAGCCCTGAGAATAAAAACATAGAGGTTATAAGTATTTCTGAAAGAAAATTTAACCACTTCAAATTTAAAAAAAGAAAAAACTTTCAGAGTTTACAATATCGTATTTTTAAGATCAATAGACCTTAATGTAAACAAAGCAATAAGAGGACATCAGGATAGTATGAGACACAATTTTCAAAAAACTATGCCACCTCTCAGGAATCCAGCTTCTGTGTGATAATAAACCACCATCTTTATCATTAATACTTTGAAGCGTCTCTCTTACTTGCCAAATATCCAAGAAAATCCCTTTGCTGAATGATAACTATTATAGTTTATATTACTTACTTACTTGAATATTTTATTATTTATTGTCATTAGAATAATAAATCATATATGCATAATTGAACACATCATGTTAATTAAAAACAAAACATTACCCATAATGCTCTCCTTAGTTTTGCCGTTTTTCAAGTTTTACCATGATGGTGTGTGGGCTGTGTGGTGTTTTCGGACTTACATCTTTACTGACTTCATTATTTTTCCGTGATTCATACATGCTATTGTGCTCTTTCACTTACTTTTTCCCCAAATACTTAATTACTTTATTTATTTAAATATATTAGACATAGAATATACTGAACATATTTAACTTATGCAGTTCGATAAGCCATGACATGCAGGCGCACCCTCTAGACAATCACCTTATCCTGATGGAACAGTAGCAACCCTCAGAGGCTGGCCAAGAGCCGTGGACAGCAGTAGACCAGGGAGTTACTCCTAGGAGCAGAACTAGGGCTTCAGTCAAGACGTGCCCAACCCCAGAGTAGTAGAGCCTGGGGTCTTCAATGCCGCTGGACTCAGAATTGCTCAGACAAGAGCTGCTGCTGCTGCTGCTGAGTCGCGTCAGTCGTGTCTGACCCTGTGCGACCCCATAGACGGCGGCCCACCAGGCTCCCCCGTCCCTGGGACTCTCCAGGCAAGAACACTGGAGTGGGGTGCCATTTCCTTTTCTCCAGTGCATGAAAGTGAAAAGTGAAAGTGAAGTCGCTCAGTTGTGTCCAACCTTCAGCGACCTCATGGACTGCAGCCTTCCAGGCTATATACTTTCATTATTTTCCCCCTTGGTGTTTATAGCAGTATTTACAGAAGTGAAGTGAAAGTCACTCACTTGTATCCGACTCTTTGAGACCCCATGGACTATACGGTCCATAGAATTCTCCAAGCCAGAATACTAGAGTGGGTAGCCTTTCTCTTCTCCAGGGGATCTTCCCAACTCAGGGATCAAACCCAGATCTCCGGCATTGCAGGCAGATTCCTTACCAGCTGAGCCACCAGGGAAGCCCAAGAATACTGGGGTGGGTAGCCTTTCCCTTCTCCAGGGGATCTTCCCGACCAAGGAATTGAACCGGGGTCTCCTGCATGGCAGGCAGATTCTTTCCCAGCTGAGCTGTGAAGAAGGCAAATCATAAAAGCACTGCATATTAGTTGTGTGGAGAGCAGATAGCTTATCTTTTCATTTTATAGATCTGGAAGAGTAACTTCCAAGGAGACCCATCTGGATTTGTTAAAGTGTTCAGGTCTTTGAGCCTAATAACATAATTCAATGATTCACTTAAGTACCTTAGAAGATTAAAAAAAAATCTTTAAAAAAAATTCATATTGAATTTGGGAGGAAAAAATGAATAGTCGTAGTCAGAATGGACTAGAGTAGAATAAATGTGTTCATGGCTTCGGTTGATATCTCCCCCATCTTGTCATTTTTCCTCGAATACTGTCACTTTCCTCCAGCTTTCCTCCCTAGTTTTCTACGTTTATTGTGAGTATACAGTCAGCCTCCTGAAAGAAGGGAGTCTGTTTAGCAAAGCCACACCTTCCTGGATGAGAGCTTCCCAGCCATTGAACCCTGAATTTAATGCTCTGGAAATACGAAAGTCTGCAATACACAATATACAAAAAGAAAACACTCACGTTTTTAGGAGAAATGCAAAAAAAAATTTCATGAACAGAGTATAATTTGGAATAATCATAAAATAAGTAACTGATAAATTGAATATTTTTCTAATTAGAAATATTTTTTGTCTGAGGATACCATGAAGGCAAGGCTTCCCAGGTGGCGGCCAGTGGTAAAGAATCTGCCTGCCAGTGCAGAAACCGTGACAGACGTTCGTTCAGTCCCTGAGTCAGGAAGAGCCCCTGGAGGAGGGCATGGCAACCCAGCCCAGTGTTCTTGCATGGAGAAACCCATGGACAGAGAAACCTGGTCGGACGTGACTGATGTAACTTAACACATGAAAGCACTGAAAAAAACAAGTCATATCTGGGAATAGATATTTATATTTTAATGCTTACTTTATTATAACTGTCTTACTCCTTGGAAGAAAAGTTAAGACCAACCTAGATAGTATATTCAAAAGCAGAGACATTACTTTGCCAACTAAGATCAGTCTAGTCAAGGCTATGGTTTTTCCTGTGGTCATGGATGGATGTGAGAGTTGGACTGTGAAGAAGGCTGAGCGCCAAAAAATTGATGCTTTTGAACTGTGGTGTTGGAGAAGACTCTTGAGAGTCCCTTGGACTGCAAGGAGATCCACCCAGTCCATTCTGAAGGGGATCAACCCTGGGATTTCTTTGGAAGGAAAGATGCTGAAGCTGAAACTCCAGTACTTTGGCCACCTCATGAGAAGAGTTGACTCATTGGAAAAGACTGTGATGCTGGGAGGGATTGCGGGCAGGAGGAGAAGGGGACGACCGAGGATGAGATGGCTGGATGGCATCACTGACTTAATGGACGTGAGTCTGAGTGATCTCCGGGAGTTGGTGATGGACAGGGAGGCCTGGCATGCTGAGATTCATGGGGTCGCAAAGAGTCAGACATGACTGAGTGACTGAACTGAACTGAACTGAACATATTTTATAGTATCTGGTTTTAAATGCAATATAGGATAAAAAGATATTGTTATATAAACTTTTCATATATATATGAATATATATATATATACACACACACATATATATATAACTCCTCAGTTCAGTTCAGTTCAGTTGCTCAATTGTGTCCCACTCTCTGTGACCCGATGAACCGCAGCACGCCAGGCCTCCCTGTCGATCACCATCTCCCGGAGTTCACTCAGACTCATGTTCATCAAGTCCGTGATGCCATCCAGCCATCTCACCCTCTGTCATCCCTTTCTCCTCCTGCCCCCAATCCCTCCCAGCATCAGAGTCTTTTCCAATGAGTCNAAGGCTTTGGCATAGTCAATAAAGCAGAAATAGATGTTTTTCTGGAACTCTCTTGCTTTTTCCATGATCCAGCAGATGTTGGCAATTTAATATCTGCTCCCTCTGCCTTTTCTTATATAACTCCTACTATACGTAATTATGACTTAATGGCTAAGTTGTGTCTGACTCTTGCAACCCCATTGACTGTAACTCACCTGTCTCCTCTGTCCATGGGATTTCCCAGGCAAGAATGCTATACATGGTGGCCATTTCCTCCTCCAGGGAATCTTCCTAACCCAAGAATCAAACCTGAGTCTCTTGGATTGCAGGCTAATTCTTTACCAACTGAGCTACCAATCAATTGATTAAGCCCTAATCAATTTGACAGGGACATTAATGTTTACAAACAACTATTGAAGGTACCATGATTTTACATTCTTGACTGCCTATGGTATGGTATCCTTTATCCATATGGGCTGGCCTGGGACACACATCCATTGTTCCACAAGGTGTTTAAGAGCACGTTAAAAATGCTGAGCAAGTGTTACATAGTGTAATTCTGTTAAATTTATTGACCCTAAAGCCATCTGTCCTGAACTAAAATGCTCAGAATATCAGTAGGTAGTTTATTTATATGGTAATAAATGATGTACCATGCGAATTAAACCAGAGAGATAGCATAAGTGGCCCCAGATTAGTCAAATGGGACCTCTCTCTTCCAGTTCTGGGGCATAATAAAATTTGCCTAGCTACTGAAAGATTGATTGACCAGATGTGTTTTACATCTTAGAGAGAATGCAAAATCTGACTCTAGAAAATGGATCAAATTAATTCAGAACAAATGTGCTCTTATGACAGCTTTACTCTGTTTAGTAAATATTTAAGGCATTACAAAATATAAAGAATAAGGAAATGGCAACCCACTCCAGTATTCTTGCCTGGAGAATCCCATGGACAGAGGAGCTTGGTAGGCTACAGTCCATGGGGTCACAAAGAGTCACACACGACTGAGTGACTTCACTTTTACTTTCACTTAAGGCATTACAAAATATAAAGAATAATCACAAATCACTGATGTAGGCACTATATAGCTTCAGATATAAAGCATTATCAGTAGAATTAAGGTTGTATTGTAGCCAAACCTGATACATCCCTCTTCTTGTGCATAGAAATCCCTGTGGTTCTCTCATGGATGAGCAGTCACAAGTTATAGACCACATAGAGTAATAATATTCTATATATTTAAAATATGTGTAATCTGTGTATCTGCAAATATATTTCTGTCTAAATATATACAGAAGACTTTAATTTTTAAAGTGTCATATAGTTAATGATGTTTTTACTTTAGTTAAAAAAAAGTATAATTTTAGTTTTCAACATGCAAAATTAAATACATGTCACCCAATTATACCTAACTGTGCTATTGTTATCTAAATTGGTGGATGGGTATGCTCGATGCTAGAGAATGAATAAAAGTATCAGGAGAAAAGTGATTGTTTCCCAAAACTACCCTCCCAGGAAAGCTCCTTTGACATCCACCCATATCAGCTCAAAAGAGCCTTAGTTCCTCTAAGTGTTTCTAATACTAGTGATGACATCCTATAAAATCCATACTTTACTCTTCTGTGTGTTTTTTCAGGATTGATTTCAGGGAAAGAATTCAGCAGTCTGAGTTAAATCACACTGTTATCACTTGCTGACTTTTTCAATGTTAAGATTTTCAAATGTTAGAACATGATTTACTTTATTTTTCTTGACTTTTATGGATAATTTTAATAGCAACTGGTATGTTCGGGGTTCCAGTCCTATTTGAATAACTTTAAATAGTATTTTTCTAAGAGATTTATCTCATTTGAATTTTACATGTATTATCATTAGTTATTCATAACATTTTCTTGTGATGTTTTTAACTGTTCATCGACAGATATATATCTTTTAAAATAGTTCCAATACTGTTATTTGCATTCTTCACGATTCGTCTTGAGCACTGAGACATAAAGTCGTCTGTGTATTGGTATTGCCACTTGTGTTCTTTTCATTTATTTTATTAGTGACTGAGGGTAATTGCTTTGCAGCGCTGTGCTGGTTTCTGCCGTGTGGCAGCGTGAGTCGGCCACGGATGTGCGCGCGATCCCTCCGGCTGGAGCGTCCCCGCGCGTCTCCACCCCGCCCGCCGGTGCGCAGGCTGCTGGACTTGCACCGCGACCCGCAGCAGCCTCCCCGCCACCTGCCCTATGGATCGGCGATGTAAATGTTTCAGCGCGGCCCTCGCTCCATGCCGCCGCTCCTTCCCCGCTGGGTCCACACGCCTGTTCTCTCTGAGTCTCCATCGCCGCCCAGCAGATGGGTTCATCAGTACCGTGTGTTTAGATTCCATGTATATGCATTGATGCATGATATCTGTTTTTTCTCTTTCTGACTGACTTCACTCTGAATAACATGCTCTAGGTTCATCCGTCCTATTAGAACTGGGTAAACGCATGCCTTTTTATAGCTGAATAATATTCCTGTGTTCATGTACGCAGCCTCCCTGTGCGTTCGTCCGTGGGTGCACACCCAGCTCGTTTCCGTATCCTCGCGGCTGNCTTGCACCGCGACCCGCAGCAGCCTCCCCGCCACCTGCCCTGTGGATCGGCGATGTAAATGTTTCAGCGCAGCCCTCACTCCATGCCGCCGCTCCTTCCCCGCTGGGTCCACACGCCTGTTCTCTCGGAGTCTCCATCACCGCCCAGCAGATGGGTTCATCAGTACCGTGTGTTTAGATTCCATGTATATGCATTGATACATGATATCTGTTTTTTCTCTTTCTGACTGACTTCACTCTGAATAACATGCTCTAGGTTCATCCGTCCTATTAGAACTGGGTAAACGCATGCCTTTTTATAGCTGAATAATATTCCTGTGTTCATGTACGCAGCCTCCCTGTGCGTTCGTCCGTGGGTGCACACCCAGCTCGTTTCCGTATCCTCGCGGCTGCAAACGGTGCTGCAGCGAGCACTGGGGTGCACGTGTCTTTGTCAACTGTGATTTCCTCATGGCGCATGCCCACGAGTGGGCATCAAGAAATTTTGATAGTGCCCTCCATAGTGGCTGTTCCAATTTGCATTTCCACCAACACTACAAGAGAGGTCACTTTTCTCTGTACCCTCTCCAGAATTTATTGTTTGTGGGGTTTTGTGATGATGGCTATACTCTCTGTACATCTTTTGGCCTGGGTTTTCCACAAAATACTCTTTTTAATTGAATTTCCAAACATCTATATCTTATGGCATTTTTTTTTTCTTTTCAAAATCCTTGGGTTAAATGATTTTATAACTTACCTTAACTTTATATTCCAACAAAGGTAATTACAATATAAATATCCGTTTAATTGTCTAGGTGCATCTCACATACTGTGATATTTTAACGTTTACATATAATCTTTCAAAAGTTTTCTTATAATTTAAAAACTCAGTTCATAATTTATCATGTGATTTTGCTTGCCAGTTTGTGAAATATTTGTGCTATATTTATTCTTTCATTTCTAATTTTTGCTATTATATTCAGGACATAGTGTCTGTATGATATTGTTTCCATGGAAAAACCAATTTCTGCAATATTCAGATATGCTTAAGAAATATAGCTCTTTACTATTGATTGGATTCATGCTTGTGCATAGTTCTATTAGGACAGTCTTATTAAGTGTACTGCTCCTAAATTTATCTCTTCAATATTCTTGCCTGTGTGAGCTATCGATTTCAGAAACATGTTTTTCCAAAAATACCCTCCTAAATTTCCTGCTGTGACTATCTCATTTTTTCCATTTATATACATTGATATTATGTGTTACATGCTAACTTGTGTGTGTGTGTGCAAGTCACTTCAGTTAGTACACCTCAGTCACTCCGTGGTGTCCGACTCTGTGCCTTCCTGAACTGCTGCACACCAGGCCTCCCTGTCCATCACCAACGCCCGGAGCTCACTCATACTTCTGTCCATCGAGTCGGTGATGCCATCCAACCATCTCATCCTCCGTCGTCCCCTTCTCCTGCCTTCAATCTTTCCCAGCATCAAGGTCTTTTCAAATGAGCCAGTTCTTCGCATCAGGTGGCCAAAGTATTGGAGTTTCAGCTTCAGCATCAGTCCTTCCAGTGAACACCCAGGATTCATTTCCTTCAGAATGGACTGGTTGGATCTCCTTGCAGTCCAAGGGACTCTCAAGAGTCTTCTCCAACACCAAAGTTCACAAGCATCAATTCTTCCCTGCTCAGCTTTTTTTATTGTCCAACTTTCACATACATACATGACTACTGGAAAAACCATAGCTTTGACTAGATGGACCTTTGTCAGCAAAGAAATGTCTGCTATGCTGTCTAAGTTGGTCATAGCTTTTCTTCCAAGGAGCAAGCGTCTTTTAATTTCATGGCTGCAGTCACCATCTGCAGTGATTCTGGAGCCCCCCAAAAGAAAGTCTTCTCACTGTTTACATTGTTTCCCCATCTAAGTCACTTCAGTCATGTCCAATTCTTTGTTACCCTATGGACTGTAGCCCACAAGGCTCATCTGTCTATGGGATTCTCCAGGCAAGAATACTGGAGTGGGTTGCAATTCCATTCTCCAGGGGACCTTCCCAGTCCAGGGACTGAACTCAGGTCTCCTGTGTCTCCTGCCTTGCAAACAGATTCTTTACTGCTTAGCCACCAGAGAGCCCTACATGCTAAGTTAAGCTAGCTTAATACCTAAAAGCACTGGAGTTAAACTGCCTGGGTTCTCAGAATGGCTCCCTCACTTGCCAGTTGTGTGATCTCAAGCAGGTTACTTGTTTCCTATCCCTGAGTTTCCTAGGGGGTACAAGGAGGGTGATAAGTATACCTAGAGTGAAGCTTGCTAATTGGATCTCATAAATGTAATGGGGTTAAATGGTACCTAGAATACAAGAGGTGCTGCATAAAAGCTTAATGATGTTACTGAACATACATAAATATAAATACACGTGAATATACATGTATATAAGGTACAGTTCAAGTCCATGATTGTTGTATTGTTGATAACTTTTTTTATCATGTGACATCTTTTTTCTACTAATTTTATTTGTTCAGCTTTATTGGGATATAATTTACAAATAAAATGATAATGTATTTCATGTATAAAACATGATTTGGTTCACATATACATAGTGAAAGGAGTCCCACACTGAGTTGACCAACATGTCTATCACCTTGTATATTTAGTTATACAAAACAGTAACGGCAATTATAGTCACCATGTTAAACATTAGGTCCTCATATTATGTTCCCCCACAACTAAAAGTTCGTGCATTTTATTATCCTATCCTTATTCCTTGCTCTGCTCAGTCTCTGGCAACTAACACACTGCTTTGTGTATATATCTATTCAAAAAAAATGTTTTGGTTCCATATATAAGTGATTCAATGCCGCATATGTCTTTCTCTAGCTGAAATTTCCCACTTAACATAATGTCCTCTAGGTTCACCAGTATCAGAATCTCCTTCTTTCTTAATGCCGAATAATATTCCTGTGTCTGTGTGCACATGCACACACACACACCACATTTTCTTCATTCATTTTTCCACAAGCACTTAACTGTTTTCATACAGCTATCGGCTATTGTGAATAATTCTGCGATGAACGTGAGAGTACAGCTGTCTCTGAGGTAGTGATTTCTTCTCTAAGGCACACGGCCAGAAGAAAGCAAGCTGATCATGCGGCAGTTCCGTTTTGAGTTTCTTGAGGAACCTCCGTACTGCTCCCCGCTGGCGGTGGGAAAGTCCTCTCCGCTCACGCGGTGCTGTCTGTTACCCCTTCTGACTTGCTAGGACTTGCTCCCTGTAGTTTAGGCATTCTGATGCTGGCTGCAGGGATATTTTCAACTAGTATGTCCTCTAAATGAATTGACCCCTTTATCACTATAAAATGACCTTCTTTGTCTCTTATTACAGTTTTTGGCTTAAAGTCTACTTCATGTGATATAATTACCCCTACTTTTCTAGTTTCTATTTGCATGGATCATATTTTTCCATCCCTTGACTTTCAATGCGTGTCCTTGAAGCCCAAATGAGCCTCTTGTAAGCAGCATTTATTTGAATACTTTTTTTTAACCCATTCAGCCATTCTATGTCTTTTGATTGGGCATGTTAAATTCATTTACATTTACATTTAAAGTAATCGTTTGTAAGTATAGACTTAATATTGTCATTTGATTGTTTTCTGTTTTATGATTCCTTTGCCCCTTCCTCCTCTCAGTGACTTGATGATTTTCTGTAGTAATGGACTTTGATTCCCTTCTCTTTACATTTCATGTGTCTACTATAGGATTTTGCTTTGTGGTTACCGTGAGATAATACGTGTAACAGTCTTTTTTTTTTTTAAGAAATTCAGATTTATTTACAGGTATAATCATTCACGCATGACAATAAGGATGCAGCCCTACTATAATCCATACAGTTGCTTCACTCTAGCCTAGGCTATACACTAAAGAATGAATGGTTATAACATTTTATGGCTTTGTGTATTATACTCATATTCACAATACAGCATTGTAAACAACCACACAGGGGGTCTTCCCAACCCAGGAGTCGAACCCAGGTCTCCTGCATTGCAGGCGGATTCTTTACCAGCTGAGCCACAAGCGAAACCCAAAAAATACCCCTACCTTTGATGGAAGGAAGATATGCATATTCTCCAGTTAGGAGTGAATAGGCATAGCATATGGTAATATAACTCTCTGAGAGCAAAATTATAAAATAGTAAGAAAGCCAGCACATTGTTAATTTCATATTAAGTATCACTTGCTTTGTGCCATGCAAGGATAGACTAGTATCTACATATACTTTATGCATTTATGAGATATCTAACGTTTCCTTAATTTTTGATGTCTCTAGGTGGTCTGGCTCATCTGTGAGTTTTTCCGACTTAGCGTATCTCCAGGTATTTTTCCAGTGTAGTCATTCAAAACAACCCCATGTAAGTGGATCCGCCTAGCTCAATTTCATGTTCTTCAAAAGCCAGCTGCCCATCACAATTCTGTAACCATGTTTTAATAGATCATTCCTTGAACTACTCAAGAATAAACTGAGGTCACTCAACCCTGCAAGATTCTGTTAATACTTTTTAAATATAAATCTATTTTATTGGAGGTTAATTATTTTACAATATTGTATTGGTTTTACCATACATCAACATGAATCTGCCATAGGTGTACACGTGTTCCCCACCCTGAACCCCCTACCTCCTCCCTCCCCGTACCATCCCTCTGGGTCATCCCAGTGCATCCCAAGCATCCAGTATCCTGCATCAAACCTGGACTGATGATTCGTTTCATATGTGATATTATACATGTTTCAATGCCATTCTCCCCAATCATCCCACCCTCTCCCTCTCCCACAGAGTCCAAAAGACTGCTCTATACGTCTGTGTTTCTTTTGCTGTCTCACATACAGGGTTATCGTTACCATCTTTCTAAATTCCATATATATGTGTCAGTATACTGTATTGGTGTTTTTCTTTCTGGCTTACTTCACTCTGTATAGTCGGCTCCAGTTTCATCCATCTCATTAGAACTGAGTCAAATTTATTCTTTTTAAGGGCTGAGTGATACTCCATTGTGCATATGTACCACAGCTTTCTTATCCATTCATCTGCTGGTGGACATCTAGGCTGCGTCCATGTCCTGGCTACTGTAAACAGTGCTGGGATGAACACTGGGGAACACGTGTCTCTCTCAGTGCTGGCTTCCTCAGTGTGTGTGCCCAACAGGGGGACACTGGGGAATGAGCTGATAACAGCTTATCTTGAACACATACAACAGCTCTGCATGTTCACATCCCCCAAATCGACGTCTTTCTTACATTATTCGTCTATTAACAAATATCTGTAGTTATAGTTATTTTTATTACTTTTGTTGTTTAACCTTTACCCTAAAGTTGTAAGTGTTTATTCAGCACCATTATTCTAAGTACTCTAGCCATGAAAACTTCTTCCAGAGGCACACTGGCGCCCTTCTTTCATTGCTGGAGTGAGCTGGGGGAAGAAGGCGGCAAAGTACCCATGGCTCCCACAGGCTCCAGAGAAGATCACAGAGGACCCCCTGGCCTTGCTAGGAAGTGCCTAGCTCCTAGGGAGAGTTCCTAGCCCCCAAGCTCCAGGGAGAATGCACGCTAATTGCAAGAGTGATCCTCAGACAATGGTTTGTAAAGAGTGCAACCAAGCTCTGCCAGGAAGGCCGAGTATGTCTGTGGGCTTAGTCGCTGAAAGACAAGTGTTTTGCGTGCTCTCTCAGCACTGGGCCCTGGAGTTTAGCCGAAGTAACTGCCCCTGTACAACTTAGGAGCTCCTTTGTTGTCAGCTATGGCCCTACAGGACTCCTGGATGCAAGTACCACTGGCTTTCAGAGCTACGTGTTTTGCGGGCCTGTCCCTCAATGAGAAACTTTAAAGTTGAGGCTTCATATGAAATCCGAACAGGTTGCTCTTCGTGGAGAGGCTGGCAGTTGAGAATTTCCTCCTGAGTGGGCTCAGGGCTGCACTTCCCCTGTGGCTCAGCAGTAAAGACCCGCCTGCCGATGCAGGAAACACAGGTGGGGCCCCCGGGTCCAGAAGGTCCCCTGGAGGAGGAAATGGCAGCCCACTCCCGCGTTCCTGCCTGGGAAATCCCATGGACACAGGAGCCTGGCAGGTTACAGTCCACGAGGTTGCGATGAGTCAGATACGACCGAGCATCCAGACAGCACGCTCAGAGTTACATTAGATGCTGCCTCCGGGGCCGCAGTCCCCAGCAAGGCCTCCGAGGAAAGCAGAACTGGGGACTTCCAGGCTGTAAGCTTCTCTCCAGTTGGCAGCAGATGAGCTGTGAGAGGAGGGAGGTTTGTGGTGAGAGTACATCGCAGAGTTTGCTAAGTGTTTGATGAGGGTATTTTCTCGCTGGTCCTAGTAGTCACTGGTAGCAGTCACTCAGCCAGTTTCTGGATTTCTTCCAGAAGGAGTTACTCCTTGTGTAGTTGTATTAACTGTAGTGTCTGTGGGGAGAGGGAAGTTCAGGAGCCTGCCATGTCACCAACCTGATCCTGGTGCTCAGCTGGTAAAAAAAATCTGGCTGCAAGGCAGGAGACCCCGGTTCGATTCCTGGGTCGGGAAGATCCCCTAGAGAAGGGATAGGCTACCCACTCCAGGGTTCTTGGGCTCCTCTTGTAGTTCAGCTGGTAAAGATTCTGCCTGCAATGCAGGAGACCCCAGTTCAACCCCTGGGTCAGGAAATCCCTTGGGAAAAGAAATGGCAACCCGCTCCAGTATTCTTGCTTGGAGAATCCGATGGTTAGAGGAGCCTGGCAGGCTACAGCCCACAGGGATGCAGAGAGCCGGATACAACGGAAGCAACCTCAGGTGCAATATTTGTGTACTTGGTTCAATTTTATTATTTGGTTGATGTTCTCTTTTCCACTCTTTAATTAAGGTGTCTAATTTAGGTGTAGGCATATTATTTGTAAAGACAGTAGGAGTGAGATTTTTTAATTAAAATTCTAATATGGATATCCGTGTGTTTAAACATTTAGTTTTAGTTGGTAAAATTGTATATATTTGGACTTTTAATACTATTCTCTTCTCTATATTTTTGATCCCCTGTGTTGTACTTAGATTTGCAGCATTTGGATGTTCTCATGTTGGAAGAAACAAAACAGCTTTCTGATTTTTTCCCATGACTGGATATTTGCCATACAAGTGCAACACACTGAGTATTGATAAATGAATTGGTAACAGTTTTATTAGAATCATGATTATTTTTATTAGAATCATGATTATTTTTATTAGAATCATAAATTACCTAAGGAAGGAAGTGAAACAATGAGGAGAAATAAAGGTCATTAGTGGGTAGCATTTATAATCTGGGCTCTCCTGGTGGCTCAGAGGTAAAGAATCCTCCTGCAGTGCGGGAAATGCAGGTTTGACCCCTGGGTCAGGAGGATCCCCTAGAAAAGGAAATGGCAGCTCACTCCAGCATTCTTGCTTGGAGAATTCCATGGACAGAGGAGCCCGGTGGGCTGCAGTCTGTGGGGTTGCAGAGTCGAACACGATAGGCTAAACCACCACCACAGTTATGACCTAGTTTGGAAGAACACAGCTTCCCTGGTGGCTCAGATGGTAAAGAATCTGCCTGCAATGTGAGAGACCCAGGTTCGGTTCCTGGGTCAGGAAGAGACCCTGAAGAGGGGAATGGCAACCCACTCAGTATTGTTGCCTGGAGAATCCCAGGGACAGAGGAGCCGGTGGGCCACAGTCCATCAAGCCGCACAGAGCTGGACGTGATACATGACTGAGTGACTAACACTTTCACTTTTTCTTTTTGGAAAAGCACGCATTTTGAAAAGGGGCATTCTGCCAGAAATCTTTGAATTAATTATTGGGATAAGATGACGTCAGGCTCTCACTGGCAGCACTGTCGATGGACAATGAGAGCAGAGAGCAGACTGCTAGGGAGGGGGCACGGACTGAGAGCCCAGCACTGTGCACATCCGTCTCGCAGGGTGCTTCAGCCTGCGAGGCCTTTCTTAACAAAGTGCCACAGACCAGGAAGTTTGAACAACAGAAACTTATTTTTTCACAGTTCTGGAGGCTAGAAGTCTGAGCCACAGTACTGGCTGTACTGGTTCCTTCTGAGACGGGGAGGAAGACTGTATTCTATGGCTCTCAGCCAGCTTCTGGGGGTTGCTAGCAATTTCTGTAAGTGCTTGGATTATAGACGTATCACCTTGATCTCTGTCTTCACATTCACATTTGTTTACACCTGTGAGCATCTACTCTTGTAGGACTTCATCTCAGCCAGTTAGATTTACGATGACACTATTTTCATATAAGATCACATTCTGAGATACTGGGGGGATTGAACTTCAGCGTGTGAGTTTAAGGGAGAAACAGCTCAAAACCTAACATAGAAGGTTTTCTACAACGATCATGGCAGACAGTGAAGTAAAAAACCCATTAATAAATTTTAAAAAGTAAGTAATAATTGAGAGAGGTAAGTAAACAAATACGGGTAACTCTCCATAGGGGAGGCAGGAAATATGATGGTATAAATGTATTTCTTTATGTTCAGTGCATCAAGTTATCAATGTTTCTTTGCTTTTATCAATTTCAGAAAGGGGCAAGGGAGAGCAAGGAGAACATCACCTCACAAAACAAGGTAGAGAGGTCTTAAGAACCAAGAAGCAATCTAAATAAAATAAGAATAAAATAGAGGTGTATAACAATTGTGCACCAAGGCTTACTAAAATACAAGTAATTAAAACAGTGCAATAGTGCAAAGGTTGATGAATTGTTAAATGACTGAGAATAGACTTCCGAAATAGATATGCATATGTGATACTTGACTGATGGCAATACTGACCATGCAGATCAATGGAAAAATTTATACTGTTGAAAACTTTATGTGGATTGTAAATCCAGATGCAAACGATAGAACAAGATGTTCTTGATATAGTTAGATATAATCTGAATTTGCTATTTTTTAATAGAACACAGGAACTTTAAAGATGAAGAAATATATTGCCAAAGTGAACGGAATTAAATGAGATCATGAATGGGAACTCTCTGTGCTTTCTGCTCACCTTTTCTATGAAACTGGAAATGCCTCAAGAAAGCCTATTCATTTAACACAAAGTTTAATTTAAAATGATAGACATCACGTTTATAAAATGTGATATTTAAATAGTGAAAGACAAGCCAAAAGAATATGTTTATTGCATATACTTGGCATATAAATCCTACAGAAAAGCATTTCCACTTTTGAATATATGTCCAAGAGAAATGCCTTTGAAAGTCATGTACAACAATATCCCAAGGAGCATTGTTCATAATAAGCCCAAACTCTTTCATACAAATATCAAATAACAGTAGAATAATAAATATATTGGGACATGTTCATATCACCAGTTATTGTGTAGCAATGGAGATGAACAATTTACTGCTAAACTCAATAATGATAAATCTCAGAAACATGAGCAAAGGCAGTTTGTGCTAAAATATCATTACCCCCAATAAGATGGGTGGGAGTAGAGACCAGGAAAGGGCATGAGAGAGGCTTTGACTTGATAATAGTCTATATATTGGCCAGGGACATGGTTAAACGGTGCTCACTTCGAAATGATGCATTGACCTAAATAAAACCTTATAATCTCCGCCCTCTTCTGTAAGTATGTTTTACTTTAAATTATGTTTACTTTTAAAGATACATATGAGCTGCACCATCTGAGTTTATCCTGGGAATGGAAACTTAGCCCAGAACTGCAAGGATAGTTCATATGTCACGTAACTTTCAATGAACTGGTTGTAACTTCTACACTGTTAGGCTCACAAAAATTATAAAGGTTAAATCTGATCCTTAAAAAAGAGTGTTTAGTCGTGGTAAAGAGGTTGAGACTCACTGTACGTGTGGTGAAAAACATCTCATGTTTTAACTCATGCTTTTCTTTAATTTCTTACATAGAAATTGCTTTCAATGAGCAAATCATTAGACAATGCATACACTGTCAAAAACAAATTTTCCAGGATGACAGTAGTCTGTATTCTCATTTGTGATTCCTTGTCTGTCCTCTGTATTTGACAGGGAAGAAAGGATTGTTTTACTCATTTTTATGCTGCAAAGTTTTGGCAAAGTGTCAAATACATGCTTAACACGCATTTTTGAATAAAAATTTTAATGTCACGACATTCACCTTGGAAATCATATGATGATAATTCAAAAAAATCAGATTAGTTAAACCTGGTTAAATATGATTGACATAATTCTAGTCTGAGTAGAAAAATAGTCTTCCTCACTAGTACTGGTTTTTATCATGATATTGAATATATTAATTTTAATGGGAATGACTATAAACATTACTAATGGTGATCACGTTTTCCTTACATCCTGCATGTGCCACTCTTGGCAAGTACAGACAAACAAGAATGTGAGAAAATTCACTGAAGTCTTCTAAAGATCCTGTTCACTTCAGTTCAGTCGCTCAGTCATGTCCAACTCTGTGACCCCATGGACTGCAGCACAGCAGGCCTCCACAAGTCACTAAAGAACTCTTGGATAAACACCTCATTAATAATCTTACCAATTTGGTTTCTGGTTTGTTCATTAAGTTTATGCATGAGCAATCCTGCTGTTCTTGCAGATAATTTACAAAAGTTCTTCTAATGAAGCACTTCAAATTAGTAAGGCATTCATCAATTAAATAAAGCTCCACCATTTTCCATAGACTGATATACACTCTGAACACTTCATATAGCCACAAAATTGTGTACATACAAATCCAAGTAAATGAAATAAGTTTTTTCTTCTCTCTAACATTATCTATTTGTTGTTATTTAGTCAATAAGTCGTGTCCATCTCTTTGCAGCCCAATGGACTGTAGCCCACCAGGTTCCTCTATCCATGGGATTTCTCAGGCAAGAATACTGGAGTGGGCTGCCATTTCCTTCTCCAGGGGGTCTACCCAACCGAGGAATGGAACCGGTGTCCCCTACGTCAGCAAGCAGATTCTTTACTGCTGAGCCACCACGGAACCCCAGTATTTGCCATTTCCTCCTCCAGCGGATCTTCCTGACCTGGGAATCAGGCCGTGTTATCTATTCCCATCGTCCTAAAACAGCTTCCAGGTGGCGCACTGGTAAAGAATCTGCCTGCCAATGCAGGCGACACAAGAGATGCAGCTCCCATCCCTGTGTCAGGGAGATCTCCTAGAGTAGAAATGGCAAACCGCTCCAGTATTCTTGCTTGGAAAATTCTGTGGGCAGAGGAGCCTGCGGGGCTACAATGGGGTTGCAAAGACATAACTGAGTGATGAGCACAAGAAAGCTGAGGAAAAAACACATGTCATTCTGTGACATCTAATAACTTATATTGTACTTCAATTAATTAATATATGCATATACTTCTCATCAATTATTGTGACCACATAAAGTAATGTCCTTGTGTGTGTTAGTTGCTCAGTCGTGCATCCAACTCTGTGACCCATGGACTGTAGCCCACCAGGCTCCTCTGTCCATGGGATTCTCAGGCAAGAATACTGGAGTGGGCTGCCATGTCCTTCTCCAGGGGATCTTCCCTACCTGGGGTCTCCACACTGCAGGCAGACTCTTTGTGGTTTGAGCCGCCAGGGAAGCCTAAAGTTATTAATAAAAATTAAGTGTTAGTTTGTGCTTCAGATGCCTAATGCTGCATTTGGTTTTGCATTCACGTTTTACGTTCTTATTTAGTGGATGAGGCAACTGAGGCTCACCCACGTAGTGACTTTCTCAAGATTACACAACTAGACGATGGTAAAGCTGGGTTTCGATTGCAGACATTTTTTTTATATTAATTATTACCCAAATACTATCCAGTGGCAATACCACCATTATTAGTAGTATTTTTTCCACTAAGTTAGCTGAACAATAACGTTCAGTTATAATATGCAAACATACAACTTTCATGGTCTTCTTTTGCCTGACTGTAATCCCTTCTGAAATGGTTAATTGTAGCTAAAGAAATGTAAGCTATTTTCACATTAAGCATGTACGAAGAGACCAGCTGATAAACACAAGGTAATTGTTCTGCAGAGAATCTGAATCCCCGATCTCGCCTATGGCTACATTATCAAAATGAATATCTTTGTTCAAAAATAACTCCTATTCTCTTTTTATTTCCTTTTACCTTTGACTTTAAATGACCATAAAATTTGATATAATTTTTTTGGTCATTCAATCTATATGCCCTCTACACACTTAGCAGTCCATGTATCTGGAGGAAAGTCTAAAGAGGAGGTTTTATTTTTTCTTTCATGAATATGCATCTTTGAATAAAAACCTTACTGAAAATAATGAAAAGAAATTCCTTAACAATGTATCACTGTAATTTTTAATAACCCTGTGAATGATTCATGAAATTTTCCTGACCTATT
>SJYB01003195.1:37771-135073 GCA_006408585.1 Antidorcas marsupialis | reverse complement strand
ACAGAAAAGTAATTTTTTACTGGATTCAGAAGATTTATAGACATGCAGATTTTATACAGAAATATTATTTCTCCCTGAGGAAGGAACAAGGGGATTGTAAATTGTAATAAAACCTTTTATTAAAAGAGTTTTATTTTGCTTTTCTATTAAATGGTTTTATGCAGGCTTATTTAGGCTTTAAAAACGCACATGCATCTTCAAACATATCACATATATCTTTGATTCCAACTATTTTATTTTACTTACAAAACCTTATGAATTCTGAGTTTCTGGCTCTTCGGATCCATGAAAGGAATGAAGCTGAATGTTTGTTAAATACAGATTAGAAATGTAAGCGACATGGTCTGTCTCACTCCACGCCTAGCAAAAATTAACGTGTGCATTCCAGCAGAATTAAAACCCGTAAGTGTTTCACCACCACGCAGCAAAACTTTGATTTTTCTCATCTGATGGAGCAAAGCTGGGCTTGATCCAACAGCTGCCCGCGGGCGCTCCCTGCCGCTTCCCCTGGCCAGTCCCCTGTGATTTTCCTAGGTCCCTACAGCCTGGCCACAAACTGGAAGCTGGATTGACTCATTTCACCCTGGGACTGTGAACGTCAGTCGCACAGCTGCCTTCGCTCTGAGTCTTCCTTTTATTCCTGACACTGGGTTAGTTCTTTTCTGTCCCTATCACCGCTCCATATCCCCCCCACTGAGTTTTTCTTTCTTCTGAAGCTCAGATAAGACTTTTTTACTTCACTGCTTTTATCATTCAACAAGATATCTATCTGTAATGGGAGCCCACCTGTTGTTTACACCACCAAAACGAAAACCGAACTGTCCCTGAAATTTATTGCCTATTCGATTCATCTACCCATGACCCTGAGCTAAACTGTAAAATCACCTTCACATTGTTGTTGGAGTCACTGGGCATACTTCACGTGTAAATATGAAGTTAGCTGGCTCTTCTCTGAGAGTTTGTAATTGTTTCTTAAAATTTGCTTCAAAACTCCTTTCGCTCTCCTGAAGGGTTGCATTTTATTCTCCACTTGGGAAATATGTTTAGTTTTTCAAGTAAAATTCTTGTAAAATAATAACATTCACAATCTCTTTAGTTTTTCAAAATGGAAAGTTTTTTTGCCATATATCATCCTGATTATAAGTTGATCAAGCACCGTGAAATCTTCCATGAGGCAGAAATTCAGGTGTGGCCTTTTTCAGAGCTGAATCCTCTTTCACTGTTGCTTAGATGTATGCCTGGGGCCACCGGTACTTCACTCTGCAGCTACTGGAAAAACTTGCTGTTTAGCACATATCCCCCCCAGTCTAGCTTCCTTTCAGTCCTGTTGTTCAACAGCCCATTAGTAACTATTGTATTCCATTAATATCTGTTTTGGTAAAAAACTAGGAAAGGCTGTGTTGTGGATAGCCTGTAGCCTCTGAGCAGTATTAACACTTGCATTAGAAAATGTCTGGCTGACTGTATTTTCTAGAAATAAATATACAGGTGTTTGAATTGGGGGATTATTTTAGCCTGGTTGCTGCTGCTAAGTCGCTTCAGTCATGTCCGACTCTGTGCGACCCCATAGACGGCAGCCCACCAGGCTCCCCNGTATTAACACTTGCATTAGAAAATGTCTAGCTGACTGTATTTTCTAGAAATAAATATACAGATGTTTGAATTGGGGGATTATTTTAGCCTGGTTGCTGCTGCTAAGTCGCTTCAGTCATGTCCGACTCTGTGCGACCCCATAGATGGCAGCCCACCAGGCTCCCCCATCCCTGAGATTCTCCAGGCAAAAACACTGGAGTGGGTTGCCATTTCCTTCTCCAATGCATGAAAGTGAAAAGTGAAAGGGAAGTCGCTCAATCATGCCCGACTCTTCGTGACCCCATGGACTGCAGCCCACCAGGCTCCCCTGTCCCTGGGGTTCTCCAGGCAAGAACACTGGAGGGGGCTGCCATTGGTTATGCACCTTATTTTCTTTTACCTATTGCAGTTATCACAGGAAATGTACTTATTAACACAGCTCAATTCAATTAAGGAGTATATGTTTAGGGCTAGTACCCCCTGGTACTATGGCAGATGGGCTTCCCTGGGCACTCAGATGGTAAAGAATCTGCCTGCAATGCAGGAGGCCTGAGTTCAACCCCGAGGTCAGGAAGATCCCTGGAGAAGGGAACGGCTACCCACGCCAGTATTTTGCCTGGAGAATCCCATGGATGAGGCGCCTGGAACCCTATGCTCCATGGCGTCAGATGTGACTAACACTTCCGTTTTTTCACTTGCACTATAATAGATGTTATACAGTTGACTATTTCAATATGTTAAGCTCTCAAAAGGCTGGTGACAAAGTCCAGTCATACGTTTATTACCTAAAAAGAAAGCATTCTCAGAGAGCACAAGTGTACATGCTATACATTTTAATATTGGAATGGAAAGTATTCACACTATAAATAGGCCTTTAGGTTGAATAGCTCATAACATTTGTTTTTGTTAGCCACATCATATCTATAGTATTTACCTTAATGCAAAAGTCATACTCTATTATTATATTGATTAGGGACTCACTGTGTTTCCGTAGTTTAAAGTATGTTTTCCCGAAGGATAATTCCTTCTTGTCCATTAAAATTGTTCAGTCTGAATTTTGTTTGAATAAGTATCATGTCATACATTTGAGCTCAAGAGTGTGAAGATGGGTGATTGTATGCTGTGAATGCTGAATACACAGGAGCTCCTCTCAGTGTTAGCACTGCTACACGTCTGTCCATCTTTTCAACCCTGATCCTCAGCACTTCTGAACTACTTTCTGAGATTACAGAGCTTTAGAAAGTGCACAATCACAATCAAGCTGGTCTTCTATTTATCTTTATTTAATAAATTTAATGTTTACTTTATATTGGGTTATAATTGATTAACAATGTTGTGTTAGTTTCAGATTGAGCAGAGTGATTCAGTTAGACATATACATGTATCCATTCTTTTTCTTATATAGGTGATTACAGGATACTGAGTAGAGCTCCCTGTTCTCTATAGTAGGCCCTTGCTGATTATCTGTTTTGTATATGGGATTGTGTACATGTTAATCCCACACTCCTAATCTATCCCTCCTCTCACATGTTGGTTTTAATGAGTGTTCTAGTATGTCTTTAACAGAGACTCTATGCCATCGTTCAGGTACAAAAATATCACCCGAATCCTCTAGTTTCGTTCATTCTCATATTCTTAGGGTCAGGACAGTTTCTTCACATATAGATAATAGAGATTTTAGCTCCTAATTGTTCAGTACTCTTTTGTATCATACCTAATTTGTACTAGGCTTTAAGTGCTGATCACTGACATGAACATATTCAAGGAAACAAATGTGTAAAGTTGTTTTAAAAAATCTTCACAGTTAAACATGTTTTTCAATAGGCATTTTAGAGTATGATATTTGCTTTAAGATAGGTTAATGATCAACACAGGAAGTCCTGTGAAATGACACTAATCTAAAAGGAGAAAAAAAAATTATTTTCTTCTCAGTAATAAGTGGTATATATTGGCTTAACTTTTTAGAAATTATCAGTGCATCTTCAAAATTAGTGCAAACACATTGCTGTTGTTCAGTTGCTAAGTCGTGACTGAAGTCTGCAACCCCATGAACTATAGCACTTCCAGACTTCCCCGTCCTTCACTATCTCCCAAAGTCTGTTCAAACTCATGTCCGTTGAATCGGTGATGCCATCCCACCATCTCATCCTCTGTCACTTTGTGGAGAATTAGAATGGAAGGAAGTGAAAGTTAAGTGTATAATGAACCTTTACAAAATAATGTTATCCAGTTTACAAGCCATGGATTTTACAAATAATGAAAGGATTTCAATCCATTTTGACCATTTCCTTCTGATGAAATAAATTTTAACTCACTTAACTTCTACAACTTAGAATGAGCTCAAGAATAAATGGCGAATTGAGGATCACATTTCTGGGTTAAGTAGGTACTTGAAATAACACACCAAAGTTGAAATTGCACCTCAAAGGTGCAGTTTGCCAACTGGGATGTGGTGATTTGTTCTTTAAACACAACTTGTCAAAATTTTTAATTTTATAAAGTCATTTTTTTAGAACAACAATCGAATTTGTTTCTGTCTAAATAGTTAGTATGTTGAGCAATAAGAGTAAAGCAATAATGGTAAGAATGGCTAATATATATTTTACAGTTAAAAAGTGCCATTCACAGTTCAGCACATTGACTACCTATCATTTAGTGTCATCCCTGATGCCCTGTGAACTAGAGATACAGATGTGGAAACTGAGGCATGGAGATATAAAGTAGCTTGACTAAATCTGATGTCTCTCTCCGTGTATATACATTACTGACAATTTATTTTAGAAATAGAGAAAGACAGAAAACATCAAGATTTTTCTACATCAGCATTAAAACAATACAAAAATATACTAGATAATGCAAAATAACAAAAAGATACAGTCATCATGGCCCCCAAATCTGTTTTAAAATCTCCAAATTAGTTTGACCAAGAACATACAAAAACTCCAGGGATCCGAGCTTTTAATTTTAATAAAGGATATGTAGAAGACTGTGAACAAATGGGCAGTGTTTGGCATGACTTGGGATGGAGCACTGTTACCCGTCTCTGCATCAGTAGACAGTTTTTCTTTTATAATTAAAAAGAAAATAACTTTGAACCCTCTTTTGGTACAAAATTTGTAAACTCCATCTTCACAGTTCACATGGCTTCTGCTCGTGCAGTTCTTTTGTGTTTGGGCATTCATCTCTCTCCATGCTATGCTCATAGTTCTTTTAACCAGATTGGGTACTCATCTGGCATTCAACAAACACATTTTTACTTTTTCTAGCAGCTGACTGCTTATCTTTCTATTATTTTTATACTGCCCATCTCACAGCATTCCCCTAGTCTAACAAAGAATGTTATGAAAAGATATGAGACCAAGATGATTGGTTTCCTCCAGAAACAGTCCTGACGACAGGGACAATCCGTGTTATGGGAGGAGGCAAATCTTAAGGCTGACTGTCTGAAGGAAGACCTGAATTAATAAATTCACGAAGAACAGAATAGATAACCCACCACGTGAAAACATATAGAAGAAACAGAGAAAGAGAAAAATGAACTAACGAAGAAAACAGGCAAAATTAAAGAACACTTTATTTCCTTACCCTAATAAAAAGAAAAGTCAAGATCAAAACTACTAGGTAAAATGTTTGGACCTGTATCAAAGTGACGTACTCATGTTCTACTCCTGGCTATCCCAACCATATGATCCACACTTAACGCTTTAATAAAACATAATAAGTTCAGTAAAAAGTATTCATTGCAATTAGCTGCAGAACTGTAATGTGATCCGAATGCTTCTCCTTTAGGAAGTAGTCTGGAAATAATGCGCGCTTCCGAAAAGAAATGAGCTCATGAAGGGTGAGAACATGACTTATGCATAAATGAGCCTGTTTTCTAGAAAGAAAATATCCTGGTCCAGCTATGTGACCGCTTATTGAGTTGTCTTTGGTTAAAGCCATAGTTATTAAGGTTAACATTATGAAATGATACATCCACTTTATTTAACTTGTATCTCCCAACACTGATGCCCAGGAGGAAATCCAAAATTGAGAAAAGGTGAGCAGCTGCTCACTTTTTTA
The DNA here is from genome assembly GCA_006408585.1 of Antidorcas marsupialis. Taxonomy (NCBI): domain Eukaryota; kingdom Metazoa; phylum Chordata; class Mammalia; order Artiodactyla; family Bovidae; genus Antidorcas; species Antidorcas marsupialis. The sequence continues at coordinate 129,439 of SJYB01003195.1, read as the reverse complement.
GTTATTGCTAGCAGGCATTCAAGGAACAGGCCTCCTGGTAAATGGACTAATCTCCCTGCCTCTGTCATCCCCGCCTGAGACTGGCTGTACCCAGACAAGGCACTACACATTTTTCTTACCACTTGGCACACCTTTCCCTCTATTGACAACTCCGTATTAAGAGATAATTTTGTTCTATTTATTTATTTATTTATTCAATCATTCACTTATTCCAAAAGTTGTACAGAGCATCTACTTAGTTTTAAGAAATGTACCAGCTACTAAAGAAGAAGACCATAAAGTTAGAGACCCTTTCAGGAAAAAAAAAAAAATTAAATTTCAAAGGGCTGACAAATAAACAGACACAATCTATTTTTCATACAATAATAAGAATGCTTTGTTTAAACCATACAAATCGGGTCATGTCACTACCTTGCCAACACTTGATAACCACATTCTAGTTTGATGAAACTCAAAACAGAGAAACAGAGAAAGAGAAAAATGTTCTTTTCATTTTTCATCACTTTCATCACTGTTCTGAGTTAAAGACCCATATGGTACCTCTGTCTACCTCTTCAACATAATATCCTTTCTCTTGACCTAACTTACCAAGCTCCGGACCTATTGACCTTTGTGTTCAGTCGCTCAGTCGTGGCTTTTTGAGACCCTGTGGACTGTAGCCCACCAGGCTCCTCTGTCCGTGAAATTCTCCAGGGGTTGTCATTTCCTTCTCCAATTGACCTTCATAGCACATCACAAAGATATAACATTTGCTCCTATTTAGGCAAGAGGAAAAGAGTTTTGCATTTCTTTCTCTACAGACCTTTGTAAGACTAGCTAATCAACACCAGTGAGGAGCCTGCAAATATGACTCTCCATGAGAGAATTCCACTTGGCCAACAGATCGAAACTAGTCATCTCTCCCAACAAACATTTCATCGTATGATCCTTTTACATATTTTTCAGCACATATAGTAATCTTTAAAGTTATTTACTTATTTGCATATTTGTTTTTCATCTTGCCCACAACACAGAAAAAACCTCAAGTTTGGAACTTATTTCTTCCACTTTCATCCACACATTATACTTTGGCCAACAAAGTCTAAATCGGAACCTTAGGGGATATACTCATCCAGGCTCATTCCTTCAGTGAGTATTGTCTTAACCGTAGATGTGGCAGCTCCTTCTTATATGCTATTCTTGGGTTCTTTAGAGACTTCATGGAGTGAGGTGGGGTGAAGCCACTCAGCCGTGTCCGACTCTCTGCGACCCCATGGACTGTAACCTACTAGGCTTTTCTGTCCATGGGATTCTCCAGGCAAGAATACTGGAGTGGATTGCCATTTCCTTCTCCAGGGGATCTTCCCGACCCAGGGATCGAACCCGGGTCTCCTGCATTGGAGGTAGACGCTTTATCCTCTGAGCCACCAGGGAAGCCCAGAGGTCTCATAGCAAGCAGAAAAACACTACCTCAAAGATGTTCAACCTTAATCCCTGGAACCAGTAAATATGTTACTTCATAGGAAAAAAAGGTAATTTACTGATATGATTTAGAAATGGCAGAGGAACCAAAGATCAAATTGACAACATATCATAGAGAAAGCAAAGAATTGCAGAAAAACATCTACTTTTGCTTGATCGACTATGCTAAAGTCTTTGACTGTGTGGATCACCAAAAAAAAAAAAAAAACTGTGGAAAATTCTTAAAGAGACAAGACTATCACATCACCCTACCTGTCTCCCAAGAAATCTGTATGCAGGTCAAGAAGCAACAGTAAAAACCAGACATGGAACAATGACTGGTTCCAAATTGGGAAAGGAGTGCATCAAGGCTGTATATTGTCACCCTGCTTATTTAATTTATACGCAGAGTACATCATGAGAAACGCTGGACTGGAAGAAACACAAGCTGGAATCAAGATTGTTGGGAGAAATATCAAGAACCTCAGAAAAGCAGATGACACCACTCTAATGGCAGAAAAGGAAGAGGAACTAAAGAGCCTCTTGAGTGTGAAAGAGGAGACTGAAAAAGCTGTCTTGAAAGTTAACATCAGAAAAACTAGTATCGTGGCATCCAGTTGCATTACTTAGTGGCAAATACAAAGGGAAAAAGTAGAAGCAGTGACAGGTTTTATTTTCTTGGGTCCCGAAATCACTGTGGATGGCAACTGTTCCCATGAAATTAAAAGACGCTTTCTCTTTGGAAGAAAAGCTATGACAGTCCTAGGCAGCCTAGAGACATTACTTTGATGACAACTGCTACTGCTAAGTCGCTTTAGTCGTGTCCGACTCTGTGCGACCCCATAGACAGAAGCCCACCAGGCTCCCCCGTCCCTGGGATTCTCCAGGCAAGAACACTGGAGTGGGTTGCCATTTCCTTCTCCAATGCATGAAAGTGAAAAGTGAAAGTGAAGTCGCTCAGTCGTGTCTGACCCTCAGCGACCCCATGGACTGCAGCCCACCAGGCTCCTCCATCCATGGGATTTTCCAGGCAAGAGTACTGGAGTGGAGCACCATTGCCTTCTCTGTTTGATGACAAAAGTCCATATAAAATCAAATCTATGTTTTTTCAGTAATGAGGTACAGATGTGAGAGTTGGACAATACAGAAGGCTGACTGCCAATGAACTGATGCCTTCAAATTGTAAAGCTAGAGAAGATCCTTGAGAGTTCATTAGATGGCCAGGAGATCAAACCAGTTAATCCTAAAGGAAACTGACCCTGAATAGTCATTGGAAAAGTCAATGCTGAAGCTCAAGCTCCAATGCTTTGGCCACCTGGTGCAAAGAGCAGACTCACTGGGAAAGACCCTGCTGCTGCAAAAAGGCGAAGGCAAAATGAGAAGGGGGCAGAAGAGGATGAGATGGTTGCATGGCATCACTGATTCGATGGACATGGATTCTGGCAAATTCTGGGAGATAGTGATGGAAACTTTAATTCACTTGTGGCCTATAACAGATGAGGTTAATATTTCTAACTTGTCTGGCATGTGGCAAGAGAACTAAAAGTCTTAAGGATACACAAATTAAGTTTTATAAAAATTCATGTCTTAAGAATATAGGGGAGTTGGGCATGGATTTATTGTATGTGACCTGTGCCTTTATCCCAAATATATCCTCCAAGGAAGCACAAGAGACACTCCTTTCACTAATGTCTGGAGAAGTACATTAGCAAATCAAGCATTTATATTCTTGATAGTAATTCTCTTTTATAAATCACCTATGGCTATTGAAATACCATCATTGAGATAATCTCTCTGAATTCAATGGAAAGCATGGGCTCTGGGTAGCATAGATTAAGAGGCAATATTTAATCATCAAAAACAATATGGGCACATCACTCGTTAAGCATAACAGCAATGTACCAATGATCAGAATAAAAGATATGAGCAGTCAATAAAGTAGAATTCTACCAACTATGGCCTCTGGCCATATCATCTTCCCCTCTAAATAAACTGTTTGGCTTTCTGACAGAAAGATGCATCTTGGCAAATGTCTGTGGAGAATGATAAGCTTAATCAGACTGCATGAGACTGAAGCCACTATCCTACACGTGCTGTCTTTACTGGAGCAGACACGCATGCACGCTGGCAGTTGCCATGCGGCTATTGACACTTGTTGTTAAGCAGTTGCTCAGTCGTGTCCGACTCTTTGCAGCTCCGCAGACCGCAGCAAGCCAGGCTTCCCTGTCCATCGCCATCTCCTTCTCCAAGTGTACAATGGCTTACTAAACTCTCAGATAAGATGCTAGTTGGCAGGCAACTGAAACTGTCCTCAAGGATGCTATTTATCCTATGAATCAGAGATTCTATTATGGTGTCATCTCCCCTAGATCCAGAAAACGTGGATCCTTGAATCTTAGAGTACTCATTGGAATGGCTCCTCCCTCTGTGTTACTGAATAAGTCACTCCCATACATGTTGCCTTCTCTCCTGAGAAACTCTCAGCTCTGGTGGTTTGGAGGACTTAGTTCCCAAAGGAAGAGTGCTCCCACCATGGAGCACAACAGCGCTTAATTAAGTTGAAGGATGGATTTGCCGCTTGGCGATTTAGGGCCTTGATGCCACTGAAACAAGAGGCAGGAAAAGAGTTATCCGAGAGGCTGGGCTTGTCATTGTTCGGTCACTAAGTGATCCCGTTACTAAGGAGGAATGGGTAAATGCTGCAAACGGGCAGAGAAGTATGTCTAGGACCCGGGGAATTCTCTGAGATGCCTTTTGGTGCTTCATTGAAAAAAAAAAAAAAACTAAGGAAACTTTAGCAGCCCCCAAAATCAGAGCTACTGGATAATCAAACCCTTTGAGAACAAGTGTTTAGGTGACTATGACAAGTAAAATCCCAACTAGTTGAGGTCCTCATTGAGAGTAAGGTAACGTGGGATGGTAGTTGAAGAAGGTAGTCCTAGATCAATTACAGACCAATTACAGATTTGTAACCAAATATGAGACAGAGATACATAGTAGCTTTGTTTATTTTTTCTTTGCTTGTCTATGCATGTGTTTCTATATACTAATTATATTCTTCTTTTGTTTTCTTATACTAATTATTACAATGGCACCCCACTCCAGTACTCTTGCCTGGAAAATCCCACGGATGGAGGAGCCTGGTAGGCTGCAGTCCATGGGGTCGCTGAGGGTTGGACATGACTGAGCGACTTCACTTTCACTCTTCACTTTCATGCATTGGAGAAGGAAATGGCAACCCACTCCAGTGTTCTTGCCTGGAGAATGCCAGGGACAGGGGAGCCTGGTGGGCCGCCATCTATGGGGTCACACAGAGTTGGACACGACTGAAGTGACTTAGCAGCAGCAGCAGCAGCAATGTGGGAGACCTGGGTTTGGCCCTGGGTCGGGAAGATCCCCTGGAGGAGGGCATGGCATCCAGTATTCTTGCCTGGATAATCCCCATGGACAAAGGGGCCTGGTGGGCTACAGTCCATGAGGCTGGGAAGAATCAGACATGACTGATTCATGCAGCTAAGCACACGCACATACACACGCACACACACAACAACAGATTAAGTGTGTCCTGGGACTCTGTCCCTTCACATTTTAGGGAATGGTTGGCAATTTTGCTTTTACTAATTATATCTCTCTGGGTTAGTGGAAACCGTTATTTTGTTATTAAAATCAAAAGAATGAACTGTGCCCCTTAACAACTTTTTGCCTTTTAATGAATCCTTCTTTCTTTGACTTGTTTGTGATACTGAATCTGAATCCTGCAATGATTTCTACTCTGCCAGTTGGCACAATGTTAACTTTGTAAGCAAACAACTCCAAAAGAAGGCTGCAAGGGGGATGGCCCTCGCTCTGCACCCACAGCGCACACACCACTGGTGTGAAGGATATGGACATACAGCGGCATCCACCTTCCAGTGCATCTCAGTCTGGACAGGACGGGGGACTCCCAGTAACCTTTACACCACCCCAGCAGGTGACAGATACCCAAGGAGAAGCTTCTCAACAGGTCCCGGTGGCAATCCAGTGGGAAATGTCCCGGGATGTTCCTCTGGTGACTCAGACATGGACTTCTAAGCACTTCCTCCCCGGCAAGTAGCTTCTTGTTTGGCGGTAGCACCTCAGCTAAATCTTCTGCCATCCAGAGGGACTGCATCTCACCCTGCCCACTACAGTCTGGATCCTAACCTTTCGGGGAGGGAAATCTTTTCCACCTTTGTTCTTTCCGTGCGTATGTTCCCAGCCCCGGAAGCAGTAGCTGCTCTCTTATCTGCTATTTTTGTACCCTTTACAGTTCTCTTTACCCCCTAATAGTTAGTTGCTTATTAGTTATAATGCTTTAGAAGTTCAATGTTCATTTCTATGTTCTGACTGGACAGTGACTAATACATATACCCACTAAATATAAATTCTGCAAAACAAAGACTCAGCTTTTGTTTCCTATTGTATCACAAGAGCCTAGAACATTGTCTAATATATCAACATTCTCAGCATGTCAATAAATGTTTGTTGAAGTAATCAAAGTATTTGCCCATTAAATGTTGTGAATTTAAGAAGACAAATGTGTCAAGGTTGGCATCCCTGTTGTTGATATAATAACCTGAGCCCATGGTGAGGTTATTCTTTGAGAGATATCAGAAGAGACACATTTGGTTCAAATGAACATCAGAAGTTACAGATTTGGCATATTCAGCAGCAAATGGATAGAGGATGTTAATGAGAGCCCATAAAATGAGGGGGTTGCTCTGGGAAATATCACCATTTAAGAAAGTGGTAGAGAAAAGGAACATTTTGTGAGACAGAGTAGCTGGAAATAAAAACATAAGGAAATAGTGATATAGAAACCAAATATGGAAACCAAGTCTTTCTCATGCTTTTTATGCTCATCCACTACTCAATACAATATTTATCACAGATAAAGGCGTTTTCCAAATCACTGAAATAAATATCATTAATAAGAATCTTTTGGTTCTGCATGTAATTTTGTTATAATAGAAAAATAGGTGATGATAGCGTCTTTCACACGCATTAAAAAGGAGAAATACCTACAAGCAGATGCATATGTTAGTCACAAAGCAGAAACATAAAATTTTCACTACAAATAGGAAAATTCAAATTGGTTAAAAAAAATTAGATGTAATTTTTGGTTACCAGATGTACTGAGATTTTTGAGAAAAGATAATCCCTTTGCCTATGGAGACACTGCAAAATGATCATAGAGCTTACAAAAGTATAAATTGGGCTAAATAGTTAGAAATACCAATCAAAATGTAGATGTGAGCATTGTTTTTCTTTAGAAATATTTCTGCAAAATTTTCTCCTATGAAAATCAATTATTAATAAGATATAAATACATTTAGATAATTGAAACATTCAGTAATAGGAGTAATGATAAATTATGATGCACAGAAGATATGAGGTCATGCTGAAAATGTTATAAGTCATGTCAGCCGTGTCCGGCTCTCTGCGACCCTCTGGACTGTAGGCCTCCAGGCCCCTCCGTCCTGGGGCTCTCCAGGCAGGAACACTGGAGGGGCTGCCGCGGCCTCCCCCAGGGGCTCTGCCCTGCCGGGGTCCCACCTGGATGTCTCCTGTCCCCCGCACGGGCAGGCGCCTTCCTTACCACTAGCGCCACCGGGAAGGTCCGCGGGAACACCTTGCTGCAAGTGTTCGTGTGCTCTGGTTGCCGTAATGAAACGCCACAGACTCAGTGCTTGAAAACGGACGTTTATTTTTCCATATTTCTGACTGAATTGAACGCACTCAGTGGACCTGAGCCTGAGCAAACTCGGAGAGAGTGAAGGATGCGGAAGTCTGGCGCGCTGCAGTCCAGGCTGGGCAAAGAGCCAGACGGGACTTCGTGGCGGAACAGCCCCGAGTTTGCTGGCTCAGCCGCACCCAGTCTGAGTACCTGAGGGCAAGCCAGGGTGCATCAGTCAGCCTCAGAAGGCGTTCCCGCTGGGACTGGCACCCTACCGTGCCCTAGGCCAGCTGGTAACTTCAGTTTAGGGACCTCAGAGCAGCTTGGGAAATCACAGTCCAGTAAGGGATTTATCTTAACCCTATCCAGGATGATCAACCTGCTTCAAGCGCTTCTGCCTTACAAGCTGCTCCACCTCAGCTCAGCTCAGTTCAGTCACTCAGTCGTGTCCGACTCTTTCTGACCCCATGGACTGCAGCACGCCAGGCCTCCCTGTCCATCACCAACTTCCGGAGTTTACTCAAACTCATGTCCACTGAGTCGGTGATGCCATCCAGCCATCTCATCCTCTGTCCTCCCCTTCTCCTGCCTTCAATCTTTCCCAGCATCAGAGTCTTTGCCAATGAGTAAGTTCTTTGTATCAGGTGGCCAAAGGATTGGAGTTCAGCTTCAGCATCAGTCCTTCCAATGAATATTCAGGACTGATTTCCTTTAGGATTGATGGGTTTGATCTCCTTGCAGTGCAAGGGATGCTCAAAAAAGTGTCTTCTCCCTCCCCACATTTCAAAAGCATCAGTTCTTTAGTGCTCAGCCTTTTTTATGAGAACTTCCAGCTCTCACAGCCATACGTGACTACTGGGAAAACCACAGCTTTGACTATACAGACCTTTGCTGGCATGGTGGTGTCTCTGCTTTTCTGATAGCTTGTGTAACTGTGTTGGTCCTCCTGCTGACCGTGCTGCTTGGCCAGCACTACCACAGTACCCGTCTCCCAGCCCTTGCTGCCATGAACGTCGGTCCCCTTCCTGTATACCTCCTGGCCAAAACACTTTGATTCCGATGAGTAGATTCAAAACGAATTTGCTATAACCATCCTTTAAGTACTCATGTCTGTGTTTTCTCCTCGGTATACCGAGATCATGAGATATTAAACTTTCTTTCTGCAGCTGGCATGAGCCTTTAGGGGTCAATTTGATATGATTAATTTCCTAGGTAAAGCTAGGAAACAGTGGCAGGGACAAGATATGAGCATCTTTCATTTAGTGCATGAATAAAGGTGACCCTTTTAGCCATAATTGCAAATAGTCTGAATAAGCCATCCCGAAATTGAAAGGTTATCTCTGTATAATTGTAACTATGCTAACTTGAAGTAATAAAAAATAGTCATCTAATGAATATCTTATATAAAGACTCAGTCAATTAAAATCTTTGATGGTACATGAAAACTTTCACAGTCTTTTCAGTATTTTGATCTTTATCAACCTCAAAGTGGACTTTTTTAATATCATCATGTATTTTCAAGGAAACCATCTGGACTTTTTAAATTTCTAAACTTTAAAAATTATACGCAACATTTAACTGTAAGAATTTTATTGACTGCAAGTTTCTGTTTTTGATGGAAAATGAAGATGATTTTGATCATTTTCTCTCCTTTTGCTGAAATTTTAGTGCCTTCTACCATAGCTTCTAATGATGAACCATGAATTTCATTAATTAGGAATTAGGTTAGGGTAAAATAAAAACGAGTTCTTTCTGTCTTATCTCTTATCTTCTTAAAATATTCAAACTGAAGCAAACCTTTAGAAAGTCTTATGTGATCTGTACTGAAAGGCAAGCAGTTGGACAAAACAAATTCCATTATGAATTATGTTTATTTTATAATTAAAAGTAACACATCATTTGGAAGAAACAAAATATTATAACATAGAGACAGTGTTCTTTAGCCAGTTTCAACTAATGTGATTAATACTTCTGACAATAAGATATTTTTATTATTCTTTATGCTTAGATCTTTTTCTAATTTCACTTTTGAATGTTTCCCCTTGTTCCAAATGTTTCCGCACTTAAAAAGAAAGTCTCTAATCCTACTATTTGCAGATGTATCTTTTTGTAGTAAAGGCAATTCATTACACTAAAAGAATGAAAACCAACTCTAGGTGAGCATTTCCTTTTAGCTATTGTTGTGTAACAAACTGTTCCAAGTTTTAGGGACTGAAGTCATTTTAATGGATCACATTGTTTTGGGCCAGGAACTTAAGCTTGTGAGTAAGCCCTGTGAGTGAGTCTCCTGTTCCCTGTGGTACCGACGCTGGTCACTCAGTGACATTCAGCTTCACGGTCGCCTTGCTTTCATTTTCCAGGATAGCGTCACTCATATATGAGTCTTTCATTCATATGCCTTATCAAGAGATAGTAAAGCCGGGACCTGTTTAGAACCTTCTTGGCAGGGCAGTTGGGGGAGGGGGTATGGGGGGTATTTAGTCGCTAAGCCATGTCCGACTCTTGCGACCCCCAGGACTGTAGCCCACCAGGCTCCTCTCTCCATGGGGTTCTTCAGGCAAGAATACTGGGGCGGGTTGCCATTTCCTTCTCCAGGGAATCTTCCCAACCAGGAATCAAACCCAGGTCTCCTGCACTGCAGGCAGAGTCTCTGCCAACTGATCTAGGAGGGAATCCCTAGAATCCTTTCCTTCCCCATCAAATCGCAAGGCTTCTCCATTCATCCTGTCCAGAAGGAAAGTTTATGCTAGCCCAGAAGTCTAGAAGACCAAGGGAGTTCCAGTCTTCTTAACTGCTCACCCTGGACCTATGTTTCCACCACACGCCGTTGGTCAAAGCAGTCACGTGGACGCCTGCACGCGAGGAGGAGGCTGATAGGAAAATGTCACACCGCTTGCGGCCCTCTTTAATCTGACACGGCACTGCAGTACTCTGCTGGCTTCGGCACATGTGCATCATAGACTGGCAGTTGCTCTGGTTTCCATCACCTTTGGGCTGTGCACTGAAACCTGGGCGTCCTGGGAATGATTCCTGAGAGAGTCCGTGACTGTGGGATTACTTTTCAGGAGACACACGCTATGATGAGCTTTTACCTTCATCTCTAGACAATCATTTACCCAGAAGAAATTATATGAACTGCGTTTCTGTTCTATGATCCCCAAGAGCCACTGTAAATGTGTGTGGTAGCAGGTTGACTCTGCTTTTGAACACAGCAAGGAAAAGCATCACAATATCCACCACCTGGTCAATGGAACCAGTCAGTCTCCCTCTACAGACAGACAAGCCCAAGCTCCACTGTTACCCTTCTTGTTTCTTGACTCTATAAATACTCCTACTTTGCTCACAAACCAAGAGTTTAATTTGATCTGCAGGTCTTTAAAAAGCTGCTGCTGCTGCTAAGTCACTTCAGTCGTGTCCAACTCTGTGCGACCCCACAGACGGCAGCCCCACAGGCTCCCCCGTCCCTGGGATTCTCCAGGCAAGAACACTGGTTGCCATTGCCTTCTCCAACGCATGCGTGCATGCCAAGTCGCTTCAGTCGTGTCCGACTCTGTGACCTCATAGATGGCAGCCCACCAGGCTCCTCTGTCCACAGGATTCTCCAGGCAAGAGTACTGGAGTGGGTTGCCATTGCCTTCTCCACTTGAAAAAGCTAGGAAAGCTATATTGGCAATTGGAGTACACAGTGACTGACTGACTTTTATCTTTCCTATTTATATTTATATAGTCTTGTCCAGATTCAAAATGGCAAAAATAGTTTCAAAGGTTCTGCCCAACTGCTAAATCCTTCCTCCTTTTAAAACAACTGCAAAGTATTTAATAAAAGAACACATCATTATTGGGAAAATCTCAGTTTTTATAGGTTAAAGTCAATTGGCTAAGATCAAATTATTAGATATATTGACAAATAAACTCAGAAGAATAAATGTATAAAAATAGTATTTCATATTGTTAATAGCTTATTTAATTCCTTGAATCTGGGAACATCTCTTTTTATTCTTTTCTGGACTATTTTCCTTCTTAAAAGAATTAAAAGAGATCACATATAAAAGGATATCAAGGCTGAAGGTTGATCTCAGTAAAGTTTGCATAACATGTGCTGAAAGAAAGTAGATAGACTCATGCACACAATAAAGTTTCACATTTTCACATGAGTATCTTAGTGTAACGATTCTGGAAACAATTTTTTCTTCATTTTCATTATGATGCATTTTTAAGCAAACTCTCTATTTCCATGACCTCTAAACCTTCACTGAGCAGAATTCAGAATTATTTTCCAGAATGAATGTCAGTGCTCCCTTATTCACTGTAATTAAAATAGGTGTCTGATAAATAATGAATGTGAGTGGACATTAATTTTAATTAATTGAATGGAGTAATCAGATATGGCTAAATAGTTGGAAGATATTTTCATGGAAAATATGCAATAATTTTCTGTGCAGCAAATTTTAGTTCTTGATTTCTAATATATGTAATATGATATCCACAGTGGAATTGCATAAGTCAGTCACAGTAATAACTTCATCTAGATATTAAAACTGTAAGTTACATTTCCTAAAGATTTTTCATTTTGGAGCAATGTCATTATTTAAGCAATTTTAAAACAAGTATAACGTATTAGCACAGATTTATTCATTAAATTTTTAAAAATTGAGCTACATTAATTTTTTTCTAATGTTTGGAATATGTGTGTTATTCACTAAACAGAACATAAAGTTTCAGTTGTTCATATTTTTACGCTTTCTTGGAATTTCTAATAGTTATGTAAACATAAAATTAAGTCACAGTTGCAATTTTAGATTATGTTTTCTACAGATATTAATTGAAATACCTAACTAATGCCATTTAACAGTCCTTAAAAATGCCAGCACTGATTCAGTAGAAACAACATTGTTTTCAAATTTAAAAATGCAACTGTGCTAAAAGCTATTGAGTCTTGACCTTCCGACATGTATCTACATGATTTTGATTTTTTGAACTTTTGATAAGTTGTATTAATAAAAAGGAACTATTTGCATTAAGAAGCCTGCTAAGAGAGATATAAAGTAAAAACCTAATTAATAAAAGATGAAAGTCAAAGAGAAATACAAAGCTTTGTATTTTTGTGTTTTTATCTTGGCTCTACCACTACCTTTCTGGGTGGTTAGGGATAAAACTCAGTTGATTCATGCTTAAGATTCAGAGCAGAGTCTAAGTGGTTCTCCAGCACCCGTTCTCTGATTCTAGAAGTTTGCTCTGATTTATTAATCTAATTTTACTCTCTGGCTTGGAGGCGATTATGATGAACACACACAAGAACAAACTGGAAAGTAAGAAGTGTTTCTTTCGTATTTTCCCATTGGCCTGCCTCTAACATTTTGTGATACAGGATAAAAGATTAAAAAAAAAAAGCCCATCCATCATATATCTAAATATTGAAGCTATAATTCAAACTGTTAAATTCAATATGCTCTTCATGCCTATCTTGTTTAAATAACTTCAAAATGACCTCAAAGATCCAATTCCATGCCTGATGGCAGCTTTCTTCCTCTCTTCACTGCAGATCCCTCCCGGCCCCGTGATGGACCATGTGGGCATGTGTGTCAAAACCCCTGCATGGACTGCCAAGCCCCAACCCTACCTCCACAAAATACAACGCCTGGGCACCTTCAAGAGGACAAACGTAAAGGAGAGAACTAAAGAGACAGAGGGTAGTGTTGGTGCTCTTAGGCAGGTCTTCAAGGTCTCAGGATCTTAAACATGACTAGAATGGGAAATATGAGCCCGCAGTGGAAACCTCGCGGCCTTTGGGTCACTGTGTCCCATGACAATGACCGCGGGAGCAGGGCCGCAGTGGGCCCCGCGGTTCACGGAACCAGCTGAGGGCCCTCCTGTCCCAGGCCTGGAAACTTAGCTCTTCACAACATTTTCCTTTTCTTCATCTATTCAAGTCTTGTAAAAACAACTAATAATTCCTTTGATCCTACTTCTAACACATCAATACTTCACCCAAAATTATCCTTCCCAGCAATATCCCTTCTGACAGACCTTTCTTTAGTTTCATACCCATGATAGATTCCAGACTTTGGGCATTTATAAATAAAGGAAGGCTTCTTGAAAATTGTTAGATCCAAAGTTGAATTTTTTTTTCATATGTAAATGCATCATTTTAAGGGCTATTGACTGTTGATAAAGAACTTGAGGACACAATATCTTCACTCAATAAAAGAATCTCTGAAGAGGTTCTACAGAAAAATGTCAGACAGAAAAATAAAATTCCCCGAACATTGATCGATTCAGATAGACTTATGAGAAAGTATCTATTTAGCACTGAAATAATACTTTCTTTAGAATGTGAAAACTTCCTTTTATGGTGGAAGGACACTGCCAAAGCCTAGCTATACTTAATATTTTTAAGAATGTTAGGGATATATGAGAAGGAAATTTAAAAACGTGGGTATACGTATGGTCTACAACTCCCAGGCCACAGACGAGTACTGGCCGTGACCTGTTGGGAACCGGGGTGCAGCGAGGGACGGGCAGTGAGTGTGAAGCCAAGGCTGGTTTGTATCCAGAGCCGCTGCCTGAGCTCCGCGTTCTGTCGGAGCAGCTGTGGGCTTCGATTCTCACGGGAGCCCCACACACTCTGGGTGTCAGCGTCTCTCATCCCCTCCAGATAAGGGGGCCTCCTAGCTGCAGGAAAACCAGCTCAGGGCTCCCGCTGATTCTGCATCATGGCCGCCTCATAACTACTCCATTAAACATCAGAATGTGATAATAATGGAAACTACGTGCACAGTAAATGTAATGAGCTTGAATCACCCCTAAACCATGCCCCTTACCCCAGTCCATGGAAAAATCCTCTTCCACGAAGCCAGTGCCTGATGCCAAAAGGGTGCACCAGCCTCTGATATGGCTGATTCATTTTGCTGTACAGCAGAAACTCACGCAACATTGTAAAGCAACTAGACTTCAATAAAAAACATTTTAAAGAACTTTAGTCGTATGGCAATGATAAAAAGACTCCAAATTTAAGTCACAACATCTCCACTTGTCTCTTGTTCTTGGTTCTAGAATTTCACAAAACAAATATTTTCAAAGCTTGAGAATCTGAGGCTCTCTCTAAAGGACAGAGGCTACTCTAAGTTCTGTCTGACACCAATCTCATCACTGTTCAACACATGTTTCAAAAGCTTTTTGTGATGCAAATATAATTATGCATTTCCCTGCTGCAAATAATCACTCCTAATTGTCTATGAGGTTAGTTAAGTGTCTTAGAGCTGCATAAAATCCTTTAAGATTTCAACTTTGCCAAACATTCCCTTTCATCTCCTAACATCCCTCCCCATTGCTTATGATATCATGAAGGCACCGTGTTGACTTGTTCACAATTAAGCTAAGACAGCACCGTGAGGGTTTCTTTGCCTTTACAGGCACTGTTAAAGATGTCCTTCTCTGTATTCTCTTATCAACACTTTTTAAAAATCCTCTATTTACCACTCTAAATATTAATTTACCCTCAGCGAAAGATTCCCTATTCTTTTCTCCTTTGCATCTGCAGAGCCTAGCATTGGAGTTAAAATAAGTTTTAAATAAAATTTGTTGAAGTAAGTAGTGATAATATTTGACTCCTGAAGTAGCAGTGAGAAATGAAAGGAGCAAAGCAACAAGCATTTTTCAGTTGAGCACTTCTCAGAAATGATGTTAGTATATTTCCTGAAGAAAATATGGATCTATAAAATGAACACACAGTGAAATATTTGAAATCAGGACGATTTCTAAAGTGTCAGATATGTGGTCATGATATGCTAAATATTAAACCTCTGGAGATGCGACTTCAGTTTTCCGCTTATAGTTTAATTATAGGCAAATTTCTCATGTTGTCAATTTCTTGTTGAAAGAATAAATGAATGGATTGTTACATTCCAATCAAAATGGCAAAGAAGATATGATACTCATCCTCAGTAACAATTAAGAATGCTACACAGAATTCTACCAGAAATAGAAACTTTAAATACAGAACTGAGACTTTGGAAAGTAAAGAAAATCCCTAGAGGCAAGAGCCAGAGTGATATAAGGAAGAAGCCAGACTCATACTTGAGGTAGTGAGTGGCAAGCCTGGGAGGTAGGTGTTTCCATGGAGACCCTCCTACTAAATTAGTGTCCTTGAGGAGCTACAAATTCAATGAATTTTCTTTCAATCATACAAAGGAAAAAATATTTCCCCAAGGGATTTGAATTTGTATTAAACTGCACCTGCATAATCTTAAAAACACAGAGCAGGGACAATAAATTATAAGAGGAATACTGAGTGGCTGATGCGAGGAAACATTGAAGAGGAAAAAGCAGAAACCCTATGGAAGAATGCTCCCTTAATACAAGCCTCATAAGATTTCTACATATAGAGCCCTAACACACAGGAGGGACAGTGCAAAACAGCAGAGAGCACAAAGAAAAAGCTAAATGACCAGACAAAGAAATACAGTGAAAACATTCCTAATAGGAACTTATCTCAACCCTCATAACAAACTTCTAAGGAATATGCTTTAAAAAAAAAGATAATTATCCCCAAATACAGTCAGAACTAATAGAAGATATAGTGTTGAAAGAACTTGTAAACAGTTGCATGAATCTGTAGTAACATTAAACACAGAAAAGGGCAATAGGGTATCTAATTTGGGGAAATAAAACCTAAGGTATATTTAAAATATAGTATTCCAATAATCTGAACACAGCAGATAATGATCAAAGATGAAGTGTTATGAGAATCTGGTGTAAGAAGATATTAACATATATGTAGATAATGTATGTTGTCTTGTTCTTGAAGAAGAGAATATAGAAAATATAAACCACATTTTCAGATCAAGAAGAAAATAATTCAAATAATTTATANAGAGAGCACAAAGAAAAAGCTAAATGACCAGACAAAGAAATACAGTGAAAACATTCCTAATAGGAACTTATCTCAACCCTCATAACAAACTTCTAAGGAATATGCTTTAAAAAAAAAGATAATTATCCCCAAATACAGTCAGAGCTAATAGAAGATATAGTGTTGAAAGAACTTGTAAACAGTTGCATGAATCTGTAGTAACATTAAACACAGAAAAGGGCAATAGGGTATCTAATTTGGGGAAATAAAACCTAAGGTATATTTAAAATATAGTATTCCAATAATCTGAACACAGCAGATAATGATCAAAGATGAAGTGTTATGAGAATCTGGTGTAAGAAGATATTAACATATATGTAGATAATGTATGTTGTCTTGTTCTTGAAGAAGAGAATATAGAAAATATAAACCACATTTTCAGATCAAGAAGAAAATAATTCAAATAATTTATAATCCAGAAAATAAATAAGTAGAATTGTTTAAATCGCTAATGGGNTCCATATATAATTTTCATTTAAACTATATAATATATAATGATCTAATAGATATCTAAGAGCATACAAAATATTTATAAAAATTGAGTACATAGTTAACCACAAATTATGTCTCAACAAATGTTATAATATCAATATCATATAGACCCTAATATTCTAAACCTAAATTAAAATAATATTTTGTTGCAAGAACATAGTTTTTTAAACCCTCACATTTAAGAATGTTAAAATACACGTGCCAAATTCTATCTCTCACACTTATTAACTATTTGACCTTAAGTAAAGTTACTTAACCAATAGGTGCTTCAGAATTTTCATCTGTAAAAAGTAATATTATCTGTTTTATCAGCTTCTTACAAGGATGAATTTGTTACATGAAAGTGCTTAGAATCCATCACATGGTAAACTCTTTCTCAAAAATGTTTTTATTATTATAATTCTGCCTTTCTTCTATTTCACAAAGGAAAAAAGATTTATATACCATATTATCTTCTCCAGCAAGTTATAATTTAATTTCATATGGTTACCGCCTAAAGTTGGACTGTGAAGAAAGCTGAGCACCGAAGAATTGATGCTTTGAACCGTGGTGTTGGAGAAGACTCTTGAGAGTCCCTTGGACTGCAAGGAGATCCAAACAGTCCATTCTAAAGGAGATCAGCCCTGGGATTTCTTTGGAAGGAATGATGCTAAAGCTGAAACTCCAGTACTTTGGCCACCTCATGCGAAGAGTTGACTCACTGGAAAAGACTCTGATGCTGGGAGGGATTGGGGGCAGGAGGAGAAGGGGACGGCAGAGGATGAGATGGCTGGATGGCATCACTGACTCGATGGACGTGAGTCTGAGTGAACTCGGGGAGCTGGTGATGGACTGGGAGGCCTGGCGTGCTGCGATTCATGGGGTCACAAAGAGTCGGACATGACTGAGCGACTGAACTGAACTGATGCAGTTTCAATGTGAACATTTGAACTGGCATTGAATTGAATAGAATATATGATCCATTTCTACTCACTTCTCACATAACTTCAAGTTCGGCCAAAGCGAATATAATTTTCCAATATTTTATCATAAATCATTTTCTCTGGCCCTTTTCATTTTCTCCACCTCTTTACATTTAGTGGGCCTCTGAGAATAATGCGACGCTGGCAGTCATTGTTTTCCACTTATGCTTGCATAATAAAATGTTCTATCTTTGTTTTCATATTTTATTCATTCATGCATTTCTTACTTAACAACAAATCAGTCTTTAGCTAATGGAGTGGGTTATAATCCAGGAGAGAATAAGCCCAGTGTTAGTCAATGATTTGATGCTAGAATTGAAAAATACTTCCATACTTTTATCTTTCTGGAATAGTTTTACATTTCCTGGGTTCCTACCGCTTATATCTAAGAGGAGGGAACATTTCCTCACGAAGACAGACTATCAGTTGGAAATAGGGCTTCCAGATGGCGCTAGTGGTAAAGAACCTGCCTGCCCATGCAGGAGATGTGAGCGATGTGGGTTCAGTCCCTGGGTCGGAAAGATCCCCTGGAGAAGGGCATGGCAACCCGCTCCAGTATTCTTGCCTGGGAAATCCCATGGACAGAGGAGCCTGGCGGGCTACAGCTCATAAGGTCACAAGAGCTGGATACGAGTGAAATGACTGCACCCACAGACATAACTGGAAATAATTAAGAAAGGAACAAAGGCTTTATTTCCAGCCAAATAATGAAAGAGGAGAATGGAAATTCTTGTACCATACATGGAACATGGTGACTACTCTGAGGGCTCATTTAAAATAGAAGAACTACAATCAATTCAACCAAAATGAATGAATCTCAATGAGTATTCAGAAATAGAATTGCATCATTATATAGTGGTTATATTTTTAATTTTTTGAGGAAACTCCATGCTGTTTTCCATACTTACCATACTAGTTTACATCCCCACTGTATGTTAGAAACATGCTATCATTTCCAAGCATTATGAGGAATGTCCATTTGGGCTCCTGGGAATTTGTCAGTTTTATATAAGTTGTCAGTGTACATAGCATTATCTCATAATCCTTTTTTTATTTCTGTAGAATTGGTAGTAATGTTATATTTTCACTTCTGATTCGGTCATTTGAATCTTTTTTTTTTTCCCTAAGATAATCTTGCAATGGTGACTGCACCCATGAAATTAAAAGACGCTTACTCCTAGGAAGAAAAGTTGTGACCCACCTAGATAGTATAGATGCAAAGTCATGAATATGTTGAAAGTCAAAAAGTGAATAAAGATATTCCATGAAAAGAGTATCTAGAAATAAAGTTATCTAAATAAAAATTGCAGTGATTCTGGAGCCCCAAAAATAAAGTCTGACACTGTTTCCACTGTTTCCCCATCTATTTCCCATGAAGTGATGGGATTGGATGCCATGATCTTTGTTTTCTGAATGTTGAGCTTTCAGCCAACTTTTTCACTCTCCTCTTTCACATTCATCAAGAGGCCCTTTAGCTCCTCTTCACTTTCTGCCATAAGGGTGGTGTCATCTGCATATCTGAGGTTCTTGATATTTCTCCCGGCAATCTCGATTCCAGCTTGTGCTTCATCCAGCCCAGCGTTCCTCATGATGTACTCTGCATATAAGTTAAATGAGCAGGGTGACAATATACAGCCTTGACGGACTGCTTTTCCTATTTGGAACCAGTCTGTTGTTCCATGTCCAGTTCTAACTGTTGCTTCCTGACCTGCATACAGATTTCTCAAGAGGCAGGTCAGGTGGTCTGGTATTCCCATCTCTTTCAGAATTTAGCTCTTTAGGACAGATTAATGCAGAACATTTTGAATGAGACCAAAAGTTCCAGATTAATCATTTTGTTTTTCTCTCTGTTGATAGAAATCTTGATGTGAAAAGTGGTTGCTATTTTTTGAAGATCTCTGACAATATTCTTAGTTTATTCATTTCTTTCCATAACAATTGAATGTCTAAAATCCTTGAACGCTGTTTCAGGAGGTAGGGACCTTAGATTTATGGTATATAAAATCTCTGCTCTTGAGAATATGTGTCTTATATCCCAAAGCAGCAAATAAGCAGGTATAAAGAAATAAAATAAGCACAGAGAATTCACAATGAAAACTCCAAACTTGCAATGCATTTATAAAGCTAAAAGCTTGTTATAGGAAATAAAAAAAGATGGAAATTATTGAAATTGTGATATATTCAGAAATTCTTGGGAGTTTGGCAAGGCTTGCCAAGCTAGTTCTTGCCTTATTTTATCAATTCATATTATAGCAGATTGACGTCAAAAGCATAACATGCTTTGTAAAACTTGCTCCTTAAGGCTCAATCAGCTTCTCTCTCTCTCCATGCATGCCCTAAGAGGATGACGTGGAAAATGCCACTTTAAGAAGTATGGAAAAACAGGCACGAAAAGAGGGAGAAAACTTGACAGGTTCAGAGTCAGAAGGAGAAACGGGAAGTGTGCCTTGCCCTGCACGGCCAGACCACGGGTCCCGGAAGAGAGTCGTCGGCCGGCTTGAAGGCCGGCTTGGGCGCACCAGGCAGGGCGCAGCTCCCAGCTCAGAGGCCGCCGACTGGACACGGGCTTCACTGAAGGGGGCGCTCTGCTCCCGCTGAACTGGCCGGCAGTCCCCGTCTGGGTCGGCGCCCGCTGGGCCGCGGGCTCCACTGCGGCGGCCATCTTGGTGCCGCCATCTTGGTGCCGCCATCTTGGTGCCGCCATCTTGGTGCCGCCATCTTGGTGCCGCCATCTTGGTGCCGCCATCTTGGTGCCGCCATCTTGGTGCCGCCATCTTGGTGCCGCCATCTTGGTGCCGCCTCCTCGGCCGCGCCGGGCGGCGCCATCTTGTTTCCTTCAGGCTCAGCTCTTACGCTGCCCGGCTGCCCCGCTCTAGTCAGCAGGTGCTGCGCTTGTGCTCTTCCTCTGCCTCCACAGGGTCTTTTCTTTATTAGTGATTTATCTGTAAGCGGGGGAGGGGTGGCTTCTTTTCCAGCCGGCGCCATATCTGTGCGTCTCCTCTGCCTTGCTGCAGCCAGGGGGCGCCATTTTCATGTTTCGCTTTCGCGGTGCTCCCGAGAACATGTCTCCTGGAAGGGAGCTTTGACAAGCGTCTGGGTCCTTGATTTTGGTGGCTGTCGCCCCGGAGACACCCCCTGGCCACCTGGCTCTGGATGCCAGGGCAGCTGGTATTATTCCCGGGTCCCATGGACTGTGACAGTCAGAGAGTTCTTGGCCGGCTTTCACTCCCAAGACACTACACGAACAAGGCTGAAGCGCAGTCTTTCTGTGAGGGAGGCCTATTGATCTTTGAGCTTCGGGGCAGGCTTCAGGTTTGGTACAGGTCTAGGTGGCTACAGAACGACTCTCAGGGAACATAGGTTGGTGGACATCATTTCTGGACATAGGTTGATGAACATCATTCACTCTTCATCTGTCTCACTCTAGTTCACCAGCAACTCCTAGAACAGAGCCTGTACCCTTGCCTAGTGCCCAAATTTTTGACTGCTACCAGAGGACACCTATGCGTAACCTGGCTCTGTGGTCAGCAGGGCCTGTAGTCATGGGGCCTACAAGATCATGACCAGGAGAGAAAGAGTTTTTAAGTAGCTCCCTAGCCCTTATGTACCAGAGGCGACAGACCCAGAAGCTCAGTCTTTCTGTGACAGAGGCTTGTTAGCTTATTCGCATAGCTTCAGCCTGAGGAGTAGGCTTCTTATTAAACAAACATCTAAGGTCGACTGCAGCAGTTCCCAGAGGCTCAGAGGGTTGGTGCAGTCTTCACACTCTCCCTCTGCTGCATTCCAGAGCACCTCTGTCTCCTGGAGGGGGGCTCCTCATGTTTGGTGCCTCAGTTTCCTAGCTGCTGGCCCTGGGTTTTGCAGCTGTCATCCAGGGAGGTCCCTTGATTGCCTGGCCCTGGAGGCAAGGGTGGTTTGTGTTCCTGGGCTGCAACAATCAGAGAGACAGTGCTTCTCAGGCTTCTGCTCATAGGCCACCTCACAGATAGCCTGCCTAAATCCACCCCTATTCTTTCTGTGAAAGAGGCCTTGTTTCCTATCCAGAGTCCTTGGTCTGAATAGCACTCTGGGACACAAATAAGCACCTTTAGCAGTGATCTTGGGTAAAGTAGGCTGATGGATGCCCTCTCTGTGCTCTCCTTTGCCTCATGACAGCTCACCAGTATCTCTCAGAAAAGGGTTTTAAACACTTCTCTGGAGCTCCAAACTTTGTGACTGCCACTGAGGGGATACCTCCAGATCACCTGCTGATGGTGTTCAGCAAGGCTTATGCTTGCAGGCCCACAGGGCTGCGTATATTTCCATACTTTGAACGTGCTTGCTAAACTGGCTCAAATCTAAGTTCTGACTGAGATCCTCCTCTTTGAGGCAATGACAATTTGTAATACACCCTCAGCTACTGGGAACTATTAAAAATATAATAGGCTTCTTCAGTTCAGTCCAGCCACTCAGTTGTGTCCAACTCTGCAACCCCATGAACCATAGCACACCAGGCCTCCCCGTCCATCAGCAACTCCCAGAGTTTACTCAAACTCATGTCCTTTGAGTTGGTGATACCATCCAACCATCTCATCCTCTGCCCCCTTCTCCTCCTGTCTTCAATCTTTCCCAGCATCAGGGTCCTTTTAAATGAGTCAGCTCTTTGCATCAGGTGGCCAAAGTATTGGAGTTTCAGTTTCAACATCAGTCCTTCCAATGAACACCCAGGACTGATCTTTAGGATGGACTGGTTGGATCTCCTTGCAGGCCAAAGGACTCTCAAGAGTCTTCTCCAGCACCACAGTTCAAACCATCTATTCTTCTGTGCTCAGCTTCTTTTATAGTCCAACTCAGTCACAAAAGTTTGAGAGACAACCAAGTTAGGGCAGGGTTCCTTCAAGACTGGGAGAGTTAGTTGTTTCAACTAGGGCACAGAAATCAAACACAGAGAGTCAAGCAAAATGAAGAAACAAAAGAATATCTTCCAAAGGGAAAAAATAAACAACAAGATGAAACCTTAGGAGAAAAAAAAAAAAAAAAAAACTTTAATGAAACATAATTAACTTACCTGATAAATTCTTTACTTTGCCATAATGATAATAAGAATGCTTACCAAGCTTGGGAGAAGAGTGAATGAACACAGTGAAAACTTCAACAAAAAGAAAAAAACATAAACTATTAACTATAAATCACAGAGCTGAAGACTATAACAACTGAACTGAAAAATACACTAGAAGGAATCAATATCCAACTACATGAAGCAGAAGAAAGGACCAATGAACTCAAAGATGAGGCATGAAAGTCATCCAATCAGAGCAATAAAAGGGAGGGGGGATGATAAAAAGTGAACACAGCTTTAGGGGTTTGTGGGACAACATCAAATAGACCAGCCTTCATATTATTATAGGGGACCTAGAAGGAGAAGAGAGTCAGAAAATAAGAGAAAAATTATTTGAAGAAATTATGACTGAAATTTTCCCTAATCAGGAAAAGAAAATAGACAACCAGATCAAGGAAGTCCAGAGGTCCCAAACAAGATGAACTAGGAATGAATTTTAATTAACTCATTAAAATTAAAATGTTAAAAATTAAAGATAAGGACAGTATCCTAAAAGCAGCAATAGAAAAGTAATTTGTTATATACAAAGCAACCCCCATAAGACCATCAACAGATTTTATAGCAGAAACATTGCAGGCTAGAAGCAACATGATATATACAAAGTGTTGGAAAAGCCTCCAAACAAGAATATTCTGCTCAGTTTTATCATTCAGAATTAAAAATAAAGAATTTTCCAGGGAAACAAAAGCTAAAGGATTTTTCAGTTCAGTTCCGTTCAGTCACTCAGTCGTGTCTGACTCTTTGCGACCCCATGAATCGCAGCACACGAGGCCTCCCTGTTCATCACCATCCTCTGGAGTTCACTCAGACTCACGTCCATCGAGTCCGTGATGCCATCCAGCCATCTCATCCTTGGTCGTCCCCTTCTCCTCTTGCTCCCAATCCCTCCCAGCATCAGAGTCTTTTCCAATGAGTCAACTCTTCGCATGAGGTGGCCAAAGTACTGAAGTTTCAGCTTTAGCATCATTCCTTCCAAAGAAATCCCAGGGCNTGGCATATTGAGTGCAGCACTTTCACAGCATCATCTTTCAGGATTTGAAACAGCTCCACTGGAATTCCATCACCTCCACTAGCTTTGTTCGTAGTGATGCTTTCTAAGGCCCATTTGACTTCACATTTCAAGATATCATGCATATCTTTTTTGTACAGTTCTTCCATGTATTCTTGCCACCTCTTCTTAATATCTTCTGCTTCTGTTAGGTCCATACCATTTCTGTCCTTTATCGCACCCATCTCTGCATGAAATGTTCGCTTAGTATCTCTAATTTTCTTGACGAGATCTCTAGTCTTTTCCAATCTGTTCTTTTCTATTTCTTTGCATTGATTGCTGAGGAAGGCTTTCTTATCTCTTCTTACTATTCTTTGCAACTCTGCATTCAGATGCCTATATCTTTCCTTTTCTCCTTTGCTTTTCCCCTTCTTCTCTTCACAGGTATTTGTAAGGCCTCCCCAGACAGCCAATTTGCTTTTTTGCATTTCTTTTCCACGGGGATGGTCTTGATCCCTGTCTCTTGCACAATGTCACAAACTTCATTCCATAGTTCATCAGACACTCTATCTATCAGATCTAGGCCCTTAAATCTATTTCTCACTTTCACTGTATAATTATAAGGAACTTGATGTAGGTCATACCTGAATGGTCTAGTGGTTTTTCCCACTTTCTTCAATTTAAGTCTGAATTTGGTAATAAGGAGTTCATGATCTGAGCCACAGTCAGCTCCTGGTCTTGTCCTTGTTGACTATATAGAGCTTCTCCATCTTTGGCTGCATAGAATATAATCAGTCTGATTTCGGTGTTGACCATCTGGTGATGTCCATGTGTAGAGTCTTCTCTTGTGTTGTTGGAAGAGGGTGTTTGCTATGACCAGTGCATTTTCTTGGCAAAACTCTATTAGTCTTTGCCCTGCTTCATTCCCCATTCCGAGGCCAAATTTGCCTGTTACTCCAGGTGTTTCTTGACTTCCTACTTTTGCATTCCAGTCCCCTATAATGAAAAGGACATATTTTGGGGTGTTAGTTCTAAAAGGTCTTGTAGGTCTTCATAAAACCATTCAACTTCAGCTTCTTCAGCATTACTGGTTGGGGCATAGACTTGGATAACTGTGATATTGAATGATTTGCCTTGGAGACGAACAGAGATCATTCTGTCACTTTTGAGATTGCATCCAAGTACTGCATTTCGGACTCTCTTGTTGATCATGATGGTACTCCATTTCTTCTGAGGGATTCCTGCCTTCAGTAGTAGATATAATGGTCATCTGAGTTAAATTCACCCATTCCAGTCCATTTTAGTTCGCTGATTCCTGGAATGTCGACGTTCACACTTGCCATCTCTTGTTTGACCACTTCCAATTTGCCTTGATTCATGGACCTGGCATTCCAGGTTCCTATGCAATATTGCTCTTTACAGAATTGGAATTTGCTTCTATCACCAGTCACATCCACATCTGGGTATTGTTTTTGCTTTGGCTCCATCCCTTCGTTCTTTCTGGAGTTATTTCTCCTCTCATCTCCAGTAGCATATTGAGCACCTAATGA
Organism: Antidorcas marsupialis; assembly: GCA_006408585.1. Classification (NCBI taxonomy): domain Eukaryota; kingdom Metazoa; phylum Chordata; class Mammalia; order Artiodactyla; family Bovidae; genus Antidorcas; species Antidorcas marsupialis. The sequence goes on along the minus strand of SJYB01003195.1, from coordinate 104,303 downwards.
CCTGGGGAGTTCCTCTTTTTGTATCCTAACATTTTGCCTTTCCATACTGTTCATGGGGTTCTCAAGGCAAGAATTCTGAAGTGGTTAGCCATTCCCTTCTCCAGTGGACCACGTTCTGTCAGCCCTCTCCGCCATGGCCCACCCATCTTGGGTTGCCCCACAGGCATGGCTTCATTTCATTGAGTTAGACAAGACTGTGGTCCTAGTGTGATTAGATTGAATAGTTTTCTGTGAGTATGGTTTCAGACCCCCAAATCCCTTGCATACAGGAGATATCTGTCCCTTACCACTCCCTTTCCTGGCCAGAGACAGCAGCAGCCAGTATCTGCAGAGAATTTTAGAACCTGAATTTTTGCATAGAGTGAATTAAGTCTTTAAGGGATTAGACATTTAACAACATTCAGCTTCTACACATCACCTGAATATGCTCTTTCCTTTTCTTTTTTTTTAAAGATAACAGACTAAAACCACCTTTGGGCTTGCAGAATGCTAGTCTGTAATAGCAAAGGCCCATTTGTGCTGTCTTTTATGTTGCCAAATCATGTCTAGATTGGAAACCACAATACTTACATATTCTTAACTCTCCAAAGAGACGTTCCAACTGCTCTATCAATAACTGCCATACTAGGGTTACAGAATGTAACACAAACTGATGAATCATCTTCTGTTCTTACGACGCTGACAAATACAAATTATACTTAAAATTTACAGTTTTTGATTCAGTCTTTATGGCTTTTAATACTGATTATCCTTACGGCTCTCATGGGTGATAGATAAGGCAGGTGACCTCAGAGTGGGGCTCCTTGTGTGTGCTCCAAGTCTTGGCCAGGCTCAGCTCCTCCACACCCAGAGAAGGACATCCTCCATTTAACGGGAACATTGATTCCGGAAGGTGAGGGAGAAAGGCTGAGTAGTTAGACTGAGAGCTAATGAACAGATGTGTTATAGTCTCAGCTTCCCAGGCTTTTTAAAAGTCTTTTCAAATTCCCTCCCACATAAATTGGCGTTAATGATTGTGCAAGATTCTCTTTAAGAACCACTATGCTCAGACAAAAGGGCTTTCCAATAATTTGGGGGAAACATTTTTCATCTATGCTAAGAATGGTTCTTTTCATGCCTACGCTCTAGCTCTGTCTCTCAGCAACAGAAAGTGAGCTGCTCTGCGTCTGTTTCTCAGCGCAAAGAAAGACATTTAATTTCTTAGGCAACGCAGGGTAACTTGGAGCAACGTGTAGAATCTAAAACGGAAAAGGCATATTACTGCAAGATGAGGGGACCTCCTCATCCATGGACAAGAGCCCGTCCCTAATGACTCATTTTCATCTACATAAATTGAGGAATGTGCCATGGGTATGGAATGCTTTTCCCTCATAAGGAAAAAAAAAAAAAAGAATTACCCGCAAACTACGCTAATCGTATTAGGCTGATGCATTCATTCATAGCACATCACTCTTTTTCTGTCTGTGTTAGGAAGCTGCCTTCTTATTGCTACTGTGCAACCCAGAGAAAAAATAATGAATACTTTTTAATAAAAATGTTTTTTCTTTACTTTGCTGGAAGGAGCCTGGGTGAGAGCTCTGTAACTACAAATTCAAAACTAAGTGACAGAAATGTAAATAAGTATTACAAAATTGCTGTGCATATTAATTTTCAATTATTAATTATTGTATTTGGCTGTTAGACATTTACGGTTGGTTGGAAATTACATTAAGAATGAAGAGATTTGTTTCTTTCAGGCCCCAAATATATGGGATTCTCTTATCTGCATTTGAGTCAGACTTGAATTTTTTATCTGTTTTCTTAAAACACATGGCCTGAGAATCAAGGATTAAATACAAGATATTTTTTTCCCTGTTTCTCTTCATTCTCATCAGCACAAAGAGTCTTCTTTGATGTGTACTCTAAAGCTGATTCCTTTGATTATTTTTTCAACTCCCAGTCTACTCTCTAATCAGGTTTTAAAACTCTACTCCTTCATTAGCATTATGTATGCAAGCCCCGGTGCTGAGCTAATGGGCTAGGATGAGTCATATCTCCATATATTTTTATGCTTTTTTCCCCCTTAGTTTGTCTTCATTTTGGATTGAAAACTCCCTTTACTTAGCCAATTTTTTAAATGAACTTCATAAATCTCCTCACGTAAAGCACAAGCAGCAGTATTTATTTAAAGTGGAAAACTTTTTTCTCCCAATACACTTTTGTAGATTTTACTGTAAAGGGAAATCAGTTTTAAACAGGCAGGGCTGCTTTGCACTGAAAGAAAATTAAATTCTTGCACCCCTGTGCATACTGCACGCATGATATGCTTTCCATATGATTTCCACCTACGTGATCATCACTCAGCACTGAAAAAGCTCAGGGGCAAAGGAAGGTCAGGAAGGGATGAGGAGAGCAAGAGAAATCAAGATGAACTGCAAATGACTTAATTTCCATATAACTTTCATCCAGAGTGTAGGCTCCAAAGAGAAAAGGGCTCACTCATCTCCCACTTCACCAAAGCCTTCCCTGAAGCCACACTTTAGGTAAGTGAGGGTAAAATCGTCTTTCACATAGAGCTCAGTTAACTTCCTCAAATCTGTTATCACAAAAAACTCTGTTTGTCAGTGGCTTACTTGTCAATAATAGGAATGGGTAAGTAAAGAGCATTTGACATGTATCAGAGCACATTACCAATTTGTGTCATTTTACCCTTGAAAAACAACAACAACAAAAAAGTTTCATTATGATTGAAAAATAAACAGTGACTCAAGTTAACTAATTTAAGCAATGCAATGTGGGATGTCTAATGAGAATCTAGAACAATGAAGAAAGTAATTAACACACCAAAAAAAAAAAAGGTGAAATTAGATCTCTAGCTAGGTAAATAATATTAAGCCAGTGTTGATTTTCTGGTCTTGTTAATTATTCTGTAATTATACAAGTTGTTAGTTAACATTAGCTAAAAGTAGAAGACAAGCATGTAGAGACTCTGTACTATTTTTGTTAATTTTCTCTCTAAAATCATTTTTTTTAAAGATAACCAAAAGAGTGCTTCATAGGGTTATGAATGATCTTAATTTTCTTTTTTCCATAATAATTTTTTCTGATTTTTTATGTAATGGTTATGTACATACTGTATTTTTACTTAAATAAAGAACTTTTAAAGAGACATGGCTCCTCCAGTCTGTGACAGGTCTCACGTTTTCCTTGTCTTTGGTGAATTAGAAACTTTGAAGGGCATGGGCCAAGTGACTCAGTTTTGGTTTTCTGATGCTTTTCTCATGATCAGAATGAGATAATATAGTTTTGGCAGAAACATGGTAGAAACGATGTGTCCTTCTCAGTGTGTCATGTTAGGGTGTATATGATGGTGATATATCTTATTCCTGGGAAACTAGTTTTGATCAATTAATTAAAGGGGTATCTACTAAGTTTTCCACTATAAGGGTCTATATTCCTTTGTAATTAATATACCTGTTGAAGATTATTTTCAGATTCTGAAAAGACTATTTCCTCTTAAAAATTGACTCACTAATTTCAGTATCTTCTGGTAGATCTTGCTTCTGATCTTTTTCACTGTGGTGCTCCTGTTTCCCCCATTACTTCTATAATTGGAATTATTTAAATAAGAGCCATACCTTTCCCCACTCAAGGATTTTCTAAATATGTACAGGAGTATGGATTCACATATAATTATTTTGGTTTTTCAATACTTTTATGTTAGGTAGAATAATGGTACCCCAAATAGTCCCTGGAGTCCATGGATGTGCTACCTTACATGGAGAAAGACACTTTGCAAATGTAGCTTTTAAAAAGACAAACCTTCAGAAGGGAAAGGTATCCTCAATTACCCAGAATGTATAATGTAATTACATGAGTCCTTAAAAGTTAAAAACAAAGGAAGAATGTGCCAGAAAGATGAGACGTAAAAAGTACTCGAAGATGGAAGGAGGGAGCCCCAAGCCGAGAAATGAAGTGGCCTCTAGAAGCTGTAGTCAACCTTCAATCAAGAAACATCAGGAAAATGAGTGCCCTGGCCCTGTAATGGCAAGGAACTGATTCTGTTAGCAAAATTAAAAAGCCAAGAAATGGATGCATTCTGGAGCCATTAGAAAGTCATGCAGTCGTGCAGATACCTTGATTTAGCCAGCAGACACCCGTGTCAGACTTCTAACCCACAGTCTTGTAAGACAATAAATTTGCATTGTCACTAGCTTGTAATCTATTAACAGCAGCAATAGAAAACTAATAGAGTTTTTTTTTTTTTTTTTGTCTTCATATTGTTCTAGCTTTGGTCCTTGGAAATGCCTTTATCTATGCTAGGTCTTTTGATCATCTTAATGTTTGGTACTTGAATTTGCTATGTAGTCCATCAACCTATTCAGCAGAAGGATGAAATAAAAAGTTTGATAATTTCATACAAAATAAAATTCATCTTAGATTATCTCCACACATTCAGAAGAAACCTACAAAGAAGTTTATAGACCACTGTTACAATTGTTTAAAAAATTAATGTATTTATTGAAGTATGAGGTATTGGGGCTTCCCAAGTAACACAGTGGTATAGAATCCTCCTGCCGATAGAGAGATTTGTTCAATCCAAGGGTCAGGAAGATCCCCTAAAGTAGGAAATGGCGAACCACTCCAGTACGCTTGCCTGCAAAATCCCTGGACAGAGGAGCCCAGCGGGCCCAGTCCACGGGGTTGCAAAGAGCCAGACATGACTGAACACACACATACACACACATGAAGCATTGGGCACTGACCTCATCGCTCTATTTTAAAATCCATATTGCATGTGTGTGTATGTGCGATTCTCTTTTTAGTGGGTCTCATACTAACTGTAACAGTAGTAGGCCAGAACTCAGGATACAAAACTGTGTAAGGAACAGGTAAGAAGCAAGCAACAGGACATGCACCAGCTCCTACCCAGCACAGTTTGCAAAGGCTGTGCTTAATGAAATTTAGACCCGAACTAAAGTTTCCCTACTTGATCAAGATGACCAAAATTTTTGTAACTGTGATTATGAGTTAGATTTCTACAACTTGAGATTTGGCTTGAAAAGTATTCTCAGAGAAGGAGGGCATTAATACCAATCACACTCCATACTGAGTCTTTCTGAAAAATCAGGTTTCGCATGAGATGATGTGATGTAAAAGATATACTGAATATTCAAATAGAGAGGAGTGTTGCAGGGTGGGAGAAAAGGGGACTTGCAAAAGTAATGGTTATACATACTGATCCAGAAACTGTCTACTCTTTCCAACCTTATCAGGATCTCACGTGCTTCCAGACTATCCTTATAAAACTTGACTATTTTGACAAAAACTTATTAAGTCTCTTGAGGACAGGAAATGTATCTTCTTTAACTCTGATTGCCTAGCTCAGTTCCTCACCCTTAGTACGTTCTCTGTACATGTTTGCAGAATAAAGAGGTGGATAAAAGACTGAAAAATAATTTTAAATAGTGTGGGATATATGTAGAGATTCTACTACAGGAGCATTCTCCACAATAAGTCAATAATTTGCGGATGAAGGACTCATATTTTATAAACACCAATAATCTGCAGAATTGTTGTTGTTTTCCTGTCATGTCCAACTCTTTGTGACCCCATGGACTGCAGCACTTCTGGCTTCCCTGTCCTTCACTGTCTTCAAGAGTTTGCTCAAATTCAGGTCCACTGAGCTGGTGATGCTGTCTAAGCATCTCACCCTCAACTGCTGTCTTCTCCTTTTAGCTGCAATCTTTCCCAACATCAGGGTCTATTCCAACAAATTGGTCCTTCACGTCAAGTGGCCAAAGTATTGGAGCTTCAGCATCTTTGCTTCCAATGAATATTCAGGGATGATTTCCTTAAGGATTGACTGGTTTGATCTCCTTACAGTCCAAGGGGTTCTTGAGAGTCTTCTCCAGCACCACAATTTGAAAGCGTGCCCAACCTTCTTAATGGTCCAACTCTTACATCCGTACATGACTACTGGAAAAACCATAGCTTTTACTAGATGGACATTTGTTGCAAAATGATGTCTCTGCTTTTTAATATGCTGTCTAGGTTTGTCATAGGTTTCCTTCCAAGCAAGTGTCTTTTAAGTTTAAGGCTACAGTCACCGCCTGCAGTGATTTTGGAGCCCAGGAAAATCTGTCACTGCTTCCACTTTTTCCCTTCCATTTACCATGACGTGATGAGACCAGAGGCCATGATGTTAGTTTTTTGAATGTGGAGTTTTAACCCAGTTTTTTCATTTTCTTCTTGCACCTTCATCAAGAGGCTCTTTACTTCCTTTTCAGTTTCTGCCATTAGAGTGGTATCATCTGCATATCTGAAGTTGTTGATATTTCTTCTGGCAATCTTGATTCCAGTTTGTGATTCATCCAGCCCAGCATTTCACATGATGTATTCTGCATATAAGTTAAATAAACAAGGTGACAATATGTAACCTTGTACTTGTTTTCCAATTTTGAACCAGTCAGTTGTTCCATGCCTGGTTCCATGTTGCTTCTTGTCCTGCATACAGATTTCTCTTGAGGCAGGTAGGATGGTCTCCTATTAGTATCTCTTGAAGAATTTTCCACTGTGATCCACACAACCAAAGACTTTTACATAGTCAGTGAAGCAGATGTTTTTCTGGAATTCCCTTGCTTTTTCTATGACCCAAGGAATGCTGGCATTTTGATCTCTGGTTCCTCTGCTTTTTATAAACCCAGCTTACCCATCTGTAAGTTCTCAGTTTGCATACTGCTAAAGCCTAACTTGAAGGATTTTGAGCACAACCTTACTAGCATGCAGAATGAGTGCAATTGTGTGGTAGTTTGATCATTCTTTGGCACTGCTCTTCTTTGGGATTGGAATGAAAAGTGGTCTTTTACAGTCTTGTGGCCACTTGAGTTTTCAAAACTGTAAAGTATGATACTGCAGATGCAAAAATGTGACTTGTTTTCCATTTTCTCTCATAGTAGACTGGTAGGATAACATAAATTTTTAAAGATTATATAGAATGGATTATCTCCATTATTATTAAGATGGAATATGAGAAAATAAAAAATTAGAAAAAATTCAATAGGGAAAGAGACATCTTTAATACCTTCCACTAAAACTGATACCGTAAGCACCACATTTAAAATGTTTATGCCAATTTGATGCTAGCAAAAATGCCACATATGGTTTTTATTTGACAGTGTCTTGAAGAAATTCTAATCTGAAACTTAATATCTTTCTCCCTCAATCTTGTTCTTACTCTCTTTCTATTATTTTTTTCAGTAGATTCCACAGAAGGTGTTTAAGAGAAATCATCCATATATTTTATCATTGTCAGTATTGTTTACAGGTGATAATTGAATATATATTGCTCCCAAAACAGTAATCTCATTTTAATAATCTGCTCCAAAAGCAAAGCATCAATAACTAATGTTTAATCTGCTATTTTGTGTTTGGTTCAGAAACAAGTACTATCATTTCTTGGTATCCAGGGGGAGTTGGTTCAGAGACCACAACTGCCCTGACTCCAGATGCCAAAATCCACAGATATTCAAGTGCTTTCTACATCTATGGTCCAGAGAAGCATGCCCTCCTCGAACCAAAATTCAGCAGATACCAAGAGGCAACCATACGTTCAATCCCCAGAATTTATTCATCTTATAACAGGAAGTTTCTACTCCCCTATCAGCATCTTACTTTTCCCCCCGACTTCTCAGTCTCTGGTAGCCTCCATCCTACTCACTCTTTCTGTGAGTCTGGCGTTTTCAGTTTCTGCATGTAGGTGATATCACACAGTATTTGTCCTTCTCTGACATTTCACCAAGTCCATCTATGCTGGTGCAAATAGCAGGATGTCATTCTTTTCCCGTGGCTGAATAAGATCTCATTGTGTAACATACCATAAATCTTTAATCCATTCACCCATAAACAGGCACTTATATTTTTTCAGTATCTTGGCTATTGTGAATAACACTGCAATGAAAATGGAGGTGCAGATATGTCTTTTAGATTCTGTTTTCATTTCTGTTGGAAATACCCAGAAGTGAGGTTGCTGAATCATAAGATAGTTCTATTTTTAATTTTTTGAGTAACCTCCATAAGACTTTTCCATAGTACTTGAATGAATTGATATTTCTAACAACAGTTCAAGAGGGTTTCTATTTCTCCAAGTCCTTGACAACATTTGTTATTATTCATCTCTTATAGTCATTCTAATAGGTGTGATATGATATTTCATTGTGGTTTGACTTGCATCTCCCTGATAATTAGTGGTATTGATCATCTTTTCATAAAAGAGTTGCCCTTTTGTATGTTTTCTTTAGAAAAATCTATTCAGGTTCTTTGCCCTTTTAAAAATATTTTTGCTGTTGAGTTATTAAATTCTCTATACTACTCAGAGCAATCTATACTCTTAACATAGTCCATATGAAAATTCCAATGACATTTTTTACAAAAGCAGAACAAACAGTCCCAAATTTGTGTGGAACCATGAATATTGTGAATAGCCAGAGAAATCTTAAAAAAAAAAAGAACAAAGCTGGAAGCATCACACTTCCTGCTTTCAAACGATATTGTAAAGCTATAGTAATCAAACGGTATGGTATTGGCATAAAAACAAAGGAACAGCATAGAGACTCCAGAAATAAATGTGTGCATATATGGTCAATTCATTTACACCAAAGAGGTCGAGTATACACTGGGGAAAGAATTATTTTCAGTAAATGCACCTGAAATTAATAGGTCATTATATTTCAAAAAAGAAGAAAGATCATCAGCAAGCACAATCTGAGTCTCATATTCCAAAACATCCTAAATTTACCATGGACTTGAATTTGACCTCCCTCCATGCATCTATGGACTTGCAACTTAGAAGTTTTGAAAACTGCTCCACCCCTAAGACCCATCTTCAAGTTTAAAAATCCTAATGGTGCCTGATATGCAGCTAGATTTGCAGTTCACTTCCCTTGTACCTCTGCCTTCCGCTTCCTCATGTCAACTTTAATTTTATTGGTACATCTATGTTTAATAGGAATTTGAATCCTCTCTTTCTTTACTTCATCTTCGTAAATGTTGGACTCTTGGATGAATGGATCAAATACAAAAACACTGAATGGACCACATCAATGAGAGAAAAGGTTTCCCTTTAATAATAATCAGATCTATTTTTATCTCTAACACTTTCAACATTCGTCTTTTTGAATTGTCTCTGTACTGTCAGTCAGTCAGTCAGTTCAGTCGCTCAGTCGTGTCCAACTCTTTGCAACCCCATGAATTGCAGCATGCCAGGCCTCCCTGTTCATCACCATCTCCTGGTCCATCGAGTCCGTGATGCCATCCAGCCATCTCATCCTCAGTTGTCCCCTTCTCCTCCTGCCCCCAATCCCTCCCAGCATCAGAGTCTTTTCCAATGAGTCAACTCTTCGCATGAGGTGGCCAAAGTACTGGAGTTTCAGCTTTAGCATCATTCCTTTCCAAAGAAATTCCAGGGCTGATCCCCTTCAGAATGGACTGGTTGGATCTCCTTGCAGTCCAAGGGACTCTCAAGAGTCTTCTCCAACACCACAGTTCAAAAGCATCAATTCTTTGGCGCTCAGCCTTCTTCACAGTCCAACTCTCACATCCATACATGACCACAGGAAAAACCATAGCCTTGACTAGATGGACTTTAGTCAGCAAAATAATGTCTCTGCTTTTGAATATGCTATCTAGGTTGGTCATAACTTTTCTTCCAAGGAATAAGCGTCTTCTAATTTCATGGCTGCAGTCACCATCTGCAGTGATTCTGGAGCCCCCAAAAATAAAGTCTGACACTGTTTTCCCATCTATTTCCCATGAAGTGATGGGACTGGATGCCATGATCTTTGTTTTCTGAATGTTGAGCTTTAAGCCAACTTTTTCGCTCTCCTCTTTCACTTTCATCAAGAGGCTTCTTAGCTCTTTTTCACTTTCTGCCATAAGGGTGGTGTCATATGCATATCTGAGGTTATTGATATTTCTCCCGGCAATCTTGATTCCAGTTTGTGTTTCTTCCAGTCCAGCATTTCTCATGATGTACTCTGCATAGAAGTTAAATAAGCAGGGTGACAATATACAGCCTTGACGTACTCCTTTTCCTATTTGGAACCAGTCTGTTGTTCCATGTCCACTTCTAACTGTTGCTTCCTGACCTGCATACAGATTTCTCAAGAGGCTCTGTATTGTGATCATCTGTAAATCTCAATAAACAATGTGGTTCAAGCAGTTCTTCTATTCAGGAAGAATTTCTGACTTGAGAAGACTTTCAGTATTGATTTATCAGGTGTAAAATTAATTACTGATGTAATACCCTTCAACATGATACATTGCAAATCACCAGAACTAATGGGGTCCCAACCAAGATTTTAAAACCAAATCTAAGCTAGTCAAATCTTCTTTTGACCTTATCTTATGAACATATATCTTTCCCAAAGGATATCTATAGTCATGGTAGTTGACAGATAAGGACTCAGAGAATCTGAATCACAGCTATATAAATTTGAATCTTAACAACTACCAAGAGCATCCTAACCCCACTGGGACTAAGGCCTCTTATATTGCTTTGACCTAGCCAGGACCGGCTCAGGAATTGCCTCCAGCTGTGTAATATCATGAGTTACAAGGACTGACTTTCTCATAAATTTCAAATACAATATCTGTCAGCATGTGGAATACTGTGTGCATTTATGATTACTATTCTTTAAGAAATATAATAGAGCTTGAAAATAATAATAGATGACTTTAAATAATTTTTTAAAATTGCTACTGCTTTATAAACTGAGATTTAAAAGATCAGTGATTGAACCTACTTTCACTGGCTCTGTTTGTACATTGAAATTGTTTAGCAACTCTTTCTATATGCATATACCATTTACCATTTTCTATAAAGTTTCCTGGCAAAGAATAAAATATACTTATTTTAAAAGTTTTAAAAAAGATTTGAATCACCTTTTATTCTGAAAAATAAAAGCTAACAGAGCTATTGAAATTATAAAGGAAAATCTGAACTATGCAAATGTGAGTTTATTTACTAAACTGTTAAATAAGTAATGTTAATTTTACTTTTAAAGTTCTGTTTAAGTCTATGCCCATTTCTTTACCTGCTCAGGAGCCAATCTGATTAAACATACCGACATCTATGGACCAGGCTTCTAACCATGCTCCAGTTTCTGCCCCTCCTCTGCCCTAATCCACATGCCACATACATTCAGTGTTTTAAAACTAAGCTTGGGCCCAGGTCAAGATGGCAGTCTAAGCACCCATGTTCACACTTTATCTTTCCTGAAAAAGCGAACGTGTTAGTTGCTTAGCTGGGCATGACTCTTTGTGACCCTCATGGATAGTAGCCCGCCAGGCTCCTCTGTCCATGGAATTCTCCAGGCAAGAATACTGGAGTGGCTTGCTGTTCGTTTCCACAGGAGAACTTCCACAACCAGGAATTGAACCCAAGTATCCCGCATTGCAGGCAGATTCTTGACAATCTGAGCCACCAGGGAAGTATATTATAAGTAAAGATACAAAGGAAAATACAATCTTCAAATAAAAAGTAGAATGAAAGCCATCAGTGACGAAGAAAGTCCAACTAATTCTAGGGATGCAGAGTTAAGACAACGTCACCTAGAATTCTGGTGAGCAGTCAGCCCACCTAGCAGATGCTTCCAATTCAAAGAGCAAAATGTTAACAGAATTTAAGAGTGAGAAATGGAAACAAAGATAGAGGTTTTCTTTGAAGGCTTAAAGAATATATACATATACAGCAAGCAAGGATTTACTTTTTAACTTGAGAGACGTTATCTAACATGAATTCAAGAACAAAACAGAAGTGTGAGAATACTATAAGATAATATACCAAGGCTGAGGAGAGGCGTTCACCATCAGAATGAATGTCCTACCAGTTATTGATTGGGAGGAACAAAAATCAGTGGCCCACAGTCCGACATTTCATATCCTCGATGACAAAAATGATCCCAAAAGATTCTAAAGAGGAAAAGAAAAGCTGATTTCTTAAAAGGGACCGTTTTCAGACTGCAAACAGACGGCTCACCATCAAAGCTGGCAGTTAGGAAAAAAGATAACACCTTAAGGGATCAGAGAGAAAGCAGAAAACCTAGGCTCCCCTGGTGGCATGAGAATCTGCCTGCCAGTGCGGGAGACACCGGTTTGATCCCTGGTCTGGGAGGATTCCACATGCCGAGGAGTCCCCAGGCCCAGCGCCAGAACTACCAAACGCGCTCTAAAGACCACGAGCCTCCACTACGGAAACCTGTGAGCCCCAGCGCTGGGGCCCTGCAACCGGAGGGCTCGCTGCAACAGGAAGCCCGTGCACCGCGGCAAACAGCAGCCCCCGCTGGCTGCAGCGAGAGAAAGCCTGAGCAGAGGAACAAGGGCGCGGAGCAGCCATATAGAAGTCAATGGAGATTTTAGAGTTAAAAACCTGCAGAAAAATTCCACAGGTGGTGTGAAATAAAAATGCCATATTAGAGGATGCTGCTGCTAAGTCGCTTCAGTCGTGTCCAACCCTGTGCGACCCCGCAGACGGCAGCCCACCAGGCTCCCCCGTCCCTGGGATTCTCCAGGCAAGAACACTGGAGTGGGTTGCCATTGCCTTCTCCAATGCATGAAAGTGAAAGGGAAGTCGCTCAGTCGTGTCTGACCCTCAGCGACCCCCATGGACTGCAGCCCACCAGGCTCCTCCGTCCATGGGGTTTGCCGGGCAAGAGTACTGGAGTGGGGTGCCATTGCCTTCTCTGATATTAGAGGCAGACGGACCCAAATTTGGATCTTGGCTTAATCCCATCTTCCCTGGTAGCTCAGACGGTGAAGTGTCTGCCTACAATGCAGGAGACCCCGGTTCGATCCCTAGGTCAGGAAGATCCCCTGGAGAAGGAAATGGCAACTCACTCCAGAATTCTTGCCTGGAAAAAAATCCGTGGAGAGAGGAGCCTGGCAGGCTCCAGTCCATGCGGCGGCAGAGCTGGACGGGACCGAGTGGCTGAGCACACACAGCACATAAACTGTGAAGACTCCAGGAATTCACCTCAGACACATACCTTTACCTGTTGTTAGAAATAAGACACATGCTCCCTGGAAGGAAAGCTATGACCAACCCAGACAGCATGTTAAAAAGCAGACGTCTAGTCAAGGCTATGGTTTTTCCAGTGGTCATGTATGGATGTGAGAGCTGGACTGTGAAGAAGGCTGAGCGCCAAAGAATTGATGCTTTTGAACTGTGGTGTTGGAGAAGACTCTTGAGAGTCCCTTGGACTGCAAGGAGATCCAACCAGTCCATCCTAAAGCAGATCAGTTCTGGGTGTTCATTGGACAGACTGATGCTGAAGCTGAAACTCCAATACTTTGGCTACCTGATGCGAAGAGCTGACTCTTGGAAAAGACACTGATGCTGGGAAAGATTGAGGGCAGGAGGAGAAGGGGACGACAGAGGATGAGATGGTTGGATGGCATCACCCAGTGGACATGGGTCTGAGCAAGCTCCAGGAGATAATGAAGGACGAGGAAGCCTGGCGTGCTGCAGTCCACGGGGTCGCCAAGGTTCAGACAGGACTAAGTGACTGAACTGAACTGAACTTCAGTAAAACGAGGATCAGTTGAAAAAGAACCATTGAGGATCAGATATACAAAACCCATGAGGAAAGTTCTATATTGTTCCTTGTCTGTAGGCATTTATCACAGTTTATGCAGCTTTGGGCAGGAGAGCAGAAGACTCCAGGAAAAAATTTTGAGGAAAAATTTTATCTCTGTGGTTTAGATAATGTTATGTGACTTGAGAAACCAAAAATAAATAATATAATAGAGACATAATTATAGCAAATACTTTGAGTGCTTACAATGTGTCAGGCATTGTTCTAAGCATTCTAAGTATATTAACTCGATTTATCATCACAATAACCCCACAAAGGATACACTATTAGTATCAATATTTGTTGTTGTTGCTAAGTAGTGTCTGACTCAGTGTGACCCCATGGACTACAGGCTTTCCTGTCCTTCACAATCTCCCAGAGCTTGCTCAAACTCATGTCCATCAAGTCGGTGAGGCCATCCAACCATCTCATCCTCTGTGGTCCCCTTCTCCTGCCTTCAATCTTTCCCACCATAAGGGTCTTTCCCAATGAGTCAGCTGGCCAACAGGTGGCCAACATATTACAGATCAGGAAAGTTCATACTGCTAGGGTGTTTTAAATCAGTCAGTCTGACTCCATGAGAGTCCAAGGAAATTTCAAAAGAAGAAACAAAGGCAAAATAAAGCAAAAATTGTAAACGGCACATAGAAAAGAGTACATTTATAGTATGCTAGTTGACTTGGCAACAAACAATACTCGCATAGTTGTAGTAGGTAAATATCACTGACCTTTATTTAGCTTTGTAACTGGAGGGATACTTTTCCCTACTCCTAATCTGCTAAAGAAGAATAGGAGTTCTCATCTGACTTCTTAAATGTGGAAACTAAGGGAGAAATACTCCCAGATTCTCTCCTTCCTCAGTACTCTGTAATATCCAAGTGGCGTGCCTCGGAGAATGAATTGCTTTTGCTGATCTCAGCACTTTCCTTCGTCAACGTCTTCCTCCCTCGTCCTTCAGAGAAGGAGCGTGTTGCTTGGCTCTCTCCATGCAGTTTGCTCACACGTACAGTAGATGTGTGTCTTGTTCAGTCTACTGTGAGTTAATTAGACTGGCCCTCTATTTTCTTTTTTGGTTTTAAGGTTTTGTTTTTGCTGTGGACCACTTTTTAAAGTCTTTATTGAAATTTTTTTTACAGTATTGTTTCTGTTTTTATGTTTTGCTTTTCTGGCCATGAGGCATGTGGGATCTTGGCTCCTCAAGCAGGGATCGAACCCACATCCGCTGCGTTGGAAGGTTTAGTCTTAACTGCTGGACCACCAGGGAAGTCTCCTGAGCTCCTATTTTTCGGTTTAGCTTCTATTAGCAACATAGCTGATGTTGCAATCCCCTCCTTCTCCTCCTTCTTCCTTCTTTCTCTCTCAGTTTCAAACTGATGAGGATAACAAAAGACTCCTAATTACTCATCCTTTAATATCCAAATGATTATCATTTTACTTGTCATAATGTAATATAAAAGTGCAAATATGAAATTCAAATATAGACAGATAATTAAAATACAAGAGAAAAGTGTAGATATGATATAGAGTAGGTGAAAGGAAGGATAGACTTGTTAATGTTCTTATTAACAAGAAGGTGAGTGGAGAGACACTGTAATTAATGATATTTAAATGTTTAGATATATTTTAACCAGTATTTACGTCTTCTGATCTTTTTGTAGTCCCTCTTTTAGAGGTACATTGTACATCTGAATTCTGCACCTGCCAGAGTTCCTGAATCAGCCTAATTCTGCGCTGTCCCTGGGGCTGACATAATTGTAATTCACTCAGTTCTGCCAAGTTAGCTACCACTCAAGCTTCCTCTGCTTCCTCTGTTTTGCAAATATTGTAGCCTCTTCCCGCAGGTTCTCTTGCCGTATAGGCTTAACATCTTTATGAAAATTCATGTTGCTCTCATTATCACAATGTCTCAAGGAGCACTCAGGTCAACAGGCATATTTGGTCTGCCATGTTTAATTTGAAGTCCTGCTGTTAGTTTCAAGTTTGTCTGTACTTGCAGTTTAGAAGATAGTTCTGCCCCAAAAGGTAATTATATACTTTTTTCATACCCTACTTAATCTAAATTATCTGTTTCATCATTTCAGGCTCTGTCTTTCAAAATCCCAGGTCCTTTGCTATTTTACTCTGTAAGCATCTACCCAGCTAAACACCACTATTTTCTTTTTGCCTACACCCAAATTATACAGATAATACAAGTAAATAAATAAACAAATCCATAAATAATACAACTTGCTCAATAGTATTATAATTTTATCACCAGAAGTACCAGCCCATAAACAATCAGTAAGTTTATTTGGTCTTTTTAATCATTTTCTCTTTCCATCTCCAAAAATCTTCAGCAGCACTTGAAAAAGACCTTATTTAAATGTCTTGAAAAAGACTCTCAGCTCTTGCTTTCAGTGAAAGCCAACTTTAGTTTGCCTACCTTCAACTTCATGAATTTCTAAGTTGCCAGTCTCCCTTTTCTTCCTGACCAATTAATGGTGGAGTACGTCTGGTTTCTTTCCCAGGATCTCCACATTCCCCATTATATATGAATCCCCTCTATGATATCATCTATTTCCTAGACTTAACAGCCAATAAAAATGCTTAATCCCATAAAAGTGCTCATAAATATCAGACCACAGTGTTAGTCGCTCAGTCGTGTCCTACTCTTTGTGACCCCATGGACTGCAGCCCACCAGGCTCCTATGTCCATGGGATTTTCCAGGCAAGAACACTGGAGTGGGTGGCAACTTCCTCCTCCAGGGGATCTTCCCAACCCAAGGATCAAACCCACGTCTCTTACATCTCCTGCTTTGACAGGCAGGTTCTTTACCACTAGTGCCAGCTGGGAAGCCCATATCAGACCATATATATGTAAAAACTTAATAAACAGAAACTTCAATTAAGCAGAGTTGGGAGACCAGAGGGGGAGCTCTCATGCCTATAACGATAACAAAGCTCAACAGAAGGAAGAGAGACTCCTCTCTCCTGGAGAGACTCGGCCATTGGAAAGTCATGGCCTTGGTTGCTATGGTGCTCTCAGTTCCCTTTTCCTCTCTATCGGTGTTCCCTCCCTTTGCTGGGCAGGGACTTGTACACGGTTCACCATGGTTGCAGACCCCAAATTGCAGTTCTCTGCAAATTCCAAATAAATTCATCTTTACGGAGAAACATCTGACAGTCATTTAGATCAACATATGGAACTGTGGTACTCCCCTAGTAGAATTTCATTTCTAGGATTCAATTGTCTCTCACTGAGGCTTTGGTTATACAGGTTACTCAGAATTACTACTGGCCCCTTCCAATCTATTTTCCACAAAGCTGCAAAAAGGACCATTAATTTCAAACCTAACCATGTCACTCCTATTCTTAGAAATCCCACTGGCTTCACTTTGTCTCTAAACTGAAGTCCAGACTCGATGCTGTTTGCAAAGTCCTTCCAGTACTCTTGCCTGGAAAATCCAATGGATGGAGGAGCCTAGTAGGCTACAGTCCATGGGGTGGTGAAGAGTCGGACACAACTGAGCTACTTCACTTTCACTTTCCTGACCCAGCTCCTAACGTTGTTTCCAGTCTTATGTTCTACCCCCACCCTTTAGATTCTCTCTTAGCCAGGCTTCCCAGGTTTCTTTCATTATATTAGATTAGCTCCCAATCTTTCCAACAAAGTGCGGTGGATACTTTGAGGTGTTGCCCAGATCCCATCCCAGAAACGAAAGATTCATTGCTTCAGCTTCAGAAGTTGTCACCAGAGGCATCGTCTCACCTGTTAGCCCTCTTCAGACACTGCAAGAACCGAAAAGTATAGCATCACTCAGAGACACTCCCCCTTTGCAGCGGGGTGGGCTGAAAAGCCGGACCTAACTACTCGTTGAGAAGAGGATATAAACGTTTGACTTTCTAAGCTTAGCGCAGGACAATTCTAAAGTGGATTAGTACTTCAGAGTCCCTGAAAGGACTGGACGAGGTTTCTGCTGAGACTGCATCACAGCTTGAATCCTGCTCATTCCAATTTCTCTCTCTTCCCTTCAACGGGTGTCAATGCCAAGGACACTTCCTGTAACCTGCTTTTCTGTTTCTCTGGGATGTAACCTGTGACCGTGTCACCCCTACATACATATGATAGTATGTTTCACTCCTGAATGTTCTTCACTGATTTCTCACTGTATGTACCATGTTCTGATGGAGACATTTCCTGATTCCTAGGATTGAACTGTGGTGTTGGAGAAGACTCTTGAGAGCCCCTTAGACTGCAAGGAGATCCAACCAGTCCATCCTAAAGGAGATCAGTCCTGAATATTCATTGGAAGGACTGATGCTGAGCCTGAAAGTCCAATATGTTGGCCACCTCATGCCAACTCACTGGAAAAGACCCTGATGCTGGGAAAGATTGAGGGCGGGAGGAGAAGGGGATGACAGAGGATGAGATGGTTGGATGGCATCACTGACTAAGTGGACTTGGCTTTGAGTAAGCTCTGGGAGTTGGTGATGGACCGGGAGGCCTGGCGTGCTGCACTCCATGGGGTTGCAAAGAGTCGGACACGACTAAGGGACTGAACTGAACTGAACTGAACGGAGGGTTGGAGTAAATTCCCTTATGATATAATGTGAGAACCCTGTACCCTTCCCAGCGCATGACCCCCACCATAGGCTGAACTACTTGTTGTCTCTGCATTCTCAGCTGGACTTCGCCTTCGTCTCTGCTCGCCTTCCATGCTGGCCGTCCTCAGTGCTGTTTACTTTGTCATCCATGCCGCTGCTGCTTCTGGTTCTCACACTGTGGTTGTGGGCTCCTGGCCCTCTCTTCCATTTCCTGCCTCATTCCACTTAGCTTGTCCTCACTCATCATTATGAGTGAGCACCATGCCGAACTTCTCTGTGTCCCACTTGCAAACATGTACTTATTCACAATATTAGCAGCCTGCTTTTATTCTCCAAATATTCAAGAATGCAGGAAAGAGATATGCTTTTCCTCCCACTTTAAGTCTTAACACGGGGGTTCAGACTTTGTAGATGCTGAAAAACTACTTGACTTTTTTGTTTTTTTCTTTCCACCTACATATATACTGCTTTACTTTGAGATACATGCCTCTCAATACTTTCTAGAATGTCATTCTTCCCTCCTTCCAATCAATTTATACACAGAGATGTACAGTTTCTATATTGATGAATAAAAATGCAACTGGGAATAGAGTGGAAGGCTGGGGCAGAGGCTGCTGCTACTCCTGATTCTCAGCTCAGTTCAGTTCAGTCACTCAGTCGTGTCTGACTGTTTGTGACCCCATGGACTGCAGCACACCAAGCTTCTGTGTCCATCATCAACTTTCAGAGTTTACCCAAACTTATGTCCATTGAGTTGGTGATGCCATTCAGCCATCTCATCCTCTGTCGTCCCCTTATCCTCCTGCCTTCAATCTTTCCCAGCATCAGGGTTTTTTCAAATGAGTCAGTTCTTCACATCAGGTGGCCAAAATATTGGAGTTTCAACTTTAGCATCAGTCCTTCCAAAGAACACCCAGGACTGATCTCCTTTAGGATGAACTGGTTGGATCTCCTTGCAGTCCAAGGGACTCTCAAGAGTCTTCTCCAACACCACAGTTCAAAAGCATCAATTCTTCAATGCTCAGGTTTCTTTATAGTCCAACTCTCACATCCATACATGACCACTGGAAAAACCGTAACCTTGACTAGACAGACCCTTGTTGACAAAGTAATGTCTCTGCTTCTTAACATGCTGTCTAGGTTGGTCATAACTTTTCTTCCAAGAAGCAATCATCTTTTAATTTCATGGCTGCAGTCACCATCTGCAGTGATTTTGGAGCCCAAAAATATAAACTCACTCACTGTTTCCAGTCTCCCCGTCTATTTGCGCTTCTCACGGAGATCGTATATCCTAGGCTCTCATGTGGGTGATGTGGGCAGTGTGCCCCTCAACACAGAGCGATGGCAGGGGTGGCACAGAAACACTGCGTTGTCATCTCTCAGGTAATTGCTGTATTGCAGTGTGAAGCCATTTATGTCAGTTACTTTTTGCCTTAGTTGAACTTAGTTGGACTAAAATAATTGTCATAAAATTAAATCTGTTGCAATTCATATTAGTATAATTCTTAGATTTATTGTATGGAGTTGTCCTTTCTGAAACTTCATCAATTAGTAAGAAATTGGGACAGGCTCTAAATTCCCTACAATTTCTAGAATTTGATGGTATGATTGAGGATTTATAGTGAGTATAACAATCTCAATATGTTTACATTGTGTATATTTTCTTTCAAAAATAGTTTTATTTCTGTTTTTCAAACATATTTAGTCAAATTCATAAACCTAGGCATTGAGGATATCTAGATATATAATGCCTCAGTTGTTTTAACCTAAAAACTGCACCTATGGCTAAATTACATACTTTTAATTAACATTTGCCCTGCTGCTGGGAAAGATTAAGGGCAATAGGAGAAGGGGGTGGCAGAAGATGAGATGGTTAGGTAGCATCACCGACTCAACGGACATGAATTTGGGCAAACTCTGGGAGATAGTGAAGGACAGAGGAGCCTGGCGTGCTGCAGTCCATGGGGTTACAAAGAGTCGGACACGACTTAGAAACTGGAAAACAGCAACAATTATGTTTGAGGTAACCTGTGTTTGGTTTTGTATTTAGTTACTGCAACTTGGGAGATAATTACACTGACCTGCCCCGTCGATGTCAGGCTTGGCTGTGTAGCTCACTGTGGCCAACGAAATGTCAGGAAGAAAGGTCCATCGTGTGATTTCTCCTGTTCTCATTTTTCTTTCAGTCACATACAGGCAGAGGGTTCTGTGGTCCTCAATCCTGGAGTAAAAGGTGACTTCTGGTCCCTCTATCCATGTATCTACCCATGTAGAGAGTGAGCGAATGTGTGCACGTCTGCACGTATAGAAATCTCCACATACATTTTGTATAAACATTACACGCACACAGACACGTGCACAGAACATGCTCGCTTTCAAATGTCATGGAGCAAAATATACTGGCACCAAAAGCAGTGCGCACGCAGCCTGCTGTTCTCTGCAAGGGTTTTTTGTTTTGTTTTGTCAGAGACCCTCTTTCAGTGTAGAGAGACGATCACTCACAGATTAGCAGAAGAGCTGCACTGGGCAGCCCTTTGAGGAACAGAGCAGGACCCCCGCCGCCCACACGGGGTAGGGCCAACGACGGCAGCTCTGGGGTTCACGGGCAAGCATTTGGGTGCCCCTTTGCCAGCCCCCTGGTTGACCACTGTAGCCTTCACCTGATTATATTTTAGAAAATGTAGGGGGCAGGGAAGACGCTAATCTTTGAATTAACTAGTCGTAGGCATTATTCTTTCAGGTTGCCCAAGATATTCACATGGCATCAAAATGTTACTAACAGGGTCATTTTTATTTTTCTTGGCATAACTCTGTACAGCTAAAGTTTTGGAACTAAATTTTAGCTAAAAAAAGAGGAAAATATATGTATTATTAGACCTCAGTAGAATAAATTTTAATATTAAAAGTGTTCTTAAAATTACTGAGCTATTTCCTAAAAAGTCGGTTGCTGGTTGCATTTCCTCTCTTTGAATCTCCCTCTTTCACTCCTTTAGCCATCCACTTTTTTTTCTTTAAACCAGAAACTAACTTCTCATCACAAACCTGTATGCAAACACACACTAAGCATCTCTTCTAAAGGAAAGAGACACTTTTGTAGGTTTTCTACCCTTGAGTAATACCAAGAACTGGGGCAGAGTTGAGTTAGAATTTTTCCTTTAAATGATTAAATACTTAATGAGGTCCCATAAAATGCTGATATCTATAACAGAAAGTGCACCATAGAAAAATGTTTTCTCTTCATACAGAGAAGGCCCAAGGATTATTTAATTCATTCTTTTTCCTTCAATTATATGTAGATTTAAAACTTGCCAAGGTTGCATAAACGAACTTTAAGGGTAATAATATCTACCAGTTTTTAGTACATATTGATGTCATCTCACCATGCATTTAAAAATGTTTACCAACTCTTATATGTTTTCATTCTTTACAAATGAGGAAACCTTGGTCCTGTACAGTTCAGGTAAATTTCCCAAGGTCCCCAACACATTGAATAATAGACATAAGATTCTAAAATAAGTCTTGCTGGCCAGAATAACACATGGGAAATAGAAAAATGACTGACATTCTTAGTCCTGTTCCTATTTAGATATGTGACCGCCAGCAATCCTCCTAACAACTCTGAATTCCAGTTTAATCGTCTACAAAATGTAGGGATTAAAATAATCTCTGGTGGTTCGGATAGTAAAGAATCTGCCTGCAATGAAGGAACCTAGGTTCAGCCCCGGGCTAGGGAAGATCCCCTAGAGAAGGACAAGGCAGGCCCCTCTCACATTCCTGCCTGGAGGACCCCATGGACAGAGGAGCCTGGCTGGTTACAGTCCATGGGCCACAAAGAGTCAGACACGACTGAACAACTAACAGTTTCACTTTTCAAAATATATCTAAACTTCAAAATCTGTGATTTTTCAGTGAGATTTGTTACAGGTAATATTGAGGTAATATACATGCGAGCTTATCTATCCGCTCGCATTTTTAAGTTATCCTCATTGTTTAATCAGTATCTATTAGAAGACTCTTGAAAGTCCCTTGGACTGCAAGGAGTTCCAACCAGTCCATCCTAAAGGAGATCAGTCCTGGGTGTTCTTTGGAGGGAATGATGCTAAAGCTGAAACTCCAGTACTTTGGCCACTTCATGCAGAGTTGACTCACTGGAAAAGACTTTGATGCTGGGAGGCATTGGGGACAGGAGGGGAAGGGGACGACTGAGGATGAGATGGCTGGATTGCATCACGGACTCAATGAACATGAGTCTGAGTGAACTCTGGGAGTTGGTGATGGACAGGGAGGCCTGGCATGCTGCGATTCATGGGGTCACAAAGAGTTGGACACGACTGAGTGACTGAGCTGAACTGAACCGATTATACTATTTAAATATGCTAATTTGATCAGCAGATGATATTAAAGGGAACTCATTAATGTATATTTGATATCACTCAGACTATGTTATTATGATACTCAGATTTCAACCTTCTAAGTTTAGGTTAAACTGTAAAATTCTCTTTTCACTTAGGAACCGCTTCTTGGACATTGTGTTTTATTTTATTTTTTTATGTGGGCCATTTTAAAGTCTTTGTTGAACTTGTTACAATATTGCTTCTGTCTTGTGTTCCAGTTTTTTGACCAAGAGGCACGTGGGATCTCAGCTCACCTCGCGCCAGCACCTCTCGCACTGGAAGGCAAAGTCTTAACCACTAGGCCACCAGGGAAGTCTTGGCTGCTGCCCTTTAAATACTAATATTTAGAATCTTTTTCAAGCTTTTATTATAAATGTGTAATTTTCAACCTTTGAATTTGCATATGTCTACCAAGGTTCTGCGAAGCATCAAAACATTCAGATTCTAGTTTGGTTACAGTAGGTGAAGGAGACAGTAGGCCACGTGCTCCCGGGTTAAAAGCAACGGTTAGTAAGGTAAGCCACAAGCAGGGCTTCTTTAATGAGATGAGGGCTGAGAATATCATCTTTGCAAAGGAGAGATGATCTCCAAACTGAGCATAAAGTTTACTAAATGTCCACAATTATTCATTTTTAATAAGTGCAAATACATTTTTTTCTTTCCACTTATTTATTTTAAGCCAGAGAATAACCAGTTTCAAAACATTTGCTATATCCTGCTACTGATTGATTATCAGTATACCCAAAGATTGGTTCACATGCTGTCATATTGCAGAATGTGCTGGGATGAGAAGTTTTTCATTATTTCCAAGTAAGTAATTGTAGCAATGGCCTCTTAAAAATTGCATAATTAAAATGCTGGCTATATATCGCTTCAAGCAGGCATGCTTTGAAATGGATAAATAAAAATCCTTTTAAAACATGAAAGTATATTTCTGATCGCCTCCCTTGCAGTCATCGCACATGATTATGATTATTATAATTTAGCAATTACAGAACTTTTAAAACGGGTTGTGCTTAAGTTAAGAACTATTATTACCACCATACTCTGAATTAAGAAGCAAGCACAAAGATTTCATCCGTGAGGGCTCTCAGCCACTCTACTTTCTGTTAATCTGAACACTAGAAGATGAAAAGGTCAAGCCCAACAGCTATACAGACAGAATAGCTGTCTAACACAGCAAGAGACACTATTATAAGCTGGATACCGAGACTGCAGCCGGAGAATGTTGAGCCATTCAGTTCCACGTGGCAGTGTGGAAATGAAGCTTTCTGGATTTAATTAAAACTGTACATAAGATACTAAGGACAATGTATCAGACACCGTGACAATTACCACAAGAATTCTGTAGTTGGATGACAGAGGAAAGCTATCATTCAGAAAAAACATTCGATTCAGAAGATAATAATGTAGAGCAAGTTTTCACTCCATGAAAACTGAAAGCATTTTCGCCATTTGCTGAATGCCTTTTGCCAGAATGGGAATAGATGGTGGTTTAAGTGGCATTTTTACATTTAAGTTCATATTTAATAAATACTTCTTATGACATTTAACAGCAGATGCTTATATTCTGGGGCACTTGATAATAATAAGTTGCATATCTAATGATTTCTTTCTCCAGGCCTGTGCAACACAGAAGCCTCTACGTTGACATTTATAATTTGAATGGAAATGCTTTTAAAAGAGCATTTTTAAATAACCACCTATGGCTATCTGATTACAATCATTTTCAGCCTTAAAGTACTTACCTCTAAGGTCAGTCAGTAAAGAATCTGCCTGCAATGCAGGAGAGCCAGGTTTGATCCCTGGGTTGGGAAGATCCCCCTGGAGAAGGGAATGGCTACCCACTCCAGCATTCTGGCCTGGAGAATCCATGCACAAAGGAGTCCGGGGGACCACAGTCCATGCAGTCGCAAGAGTCAGACATGACTTAGCGCCGAAACCACCTAAGAACAGTAAAGTACAATTCCCTGTAATAACATAGATTCTGAGCTTATATAGGTGATCATAAGAATTGTTTAAAAAAATCCATTCCCCTGATGAGTTATTCTGTTACTATTGTCCCTATGAGGTCAATATCTTTAAATCATAAGAGGTAGAGAGGACAATGGAGAAGGCAGTGGCGCCCACTCCAGTGCTCTCGCCTGGAAAATCCATGGACGGAGGAGCCTGGCGGGCCGCAGTCCATGGGGTTGCTGAGTCAGACAGGACTGAGCGACTTCACTTTCACTTTTCCTTTCATGCATTGGAGAAGGAAATGGCACCCCACTCCAGTGTTCTTGCCTGGAGAATCCCAGGGACAGCGGAGCCTGGTGGGCTGCCGTCTGTGGGGTCGCACAGAGTCGGACACGACTGAAGAGACTTAGCAGCAGCGGCCGCAGCAGAGCAGACAAAACAATTAGAATAGAATCTNATTCCCTGTAATAACATAGATTCTGAGCTTATATAGGTGATCATAAGAATTGTTTAAAAAAATCCATTCCCCTGATGAGTTATTCTGTTACTATTGTTCCTACGAGGTCAATATCTTTAAATCATAAGAGGCAGAGAGGACAATGGAGAAGGCAGTGGCGCCCCTCCAGTGCTCCTGCCTGGAGAATCCACGGACGGAGGAGCCTGGCGGGCTGCAGTCCATGGGGTTGCTGAGTCAGACAGGACTGAGCGACTTCCCTTTCACTTTT
The DNA here is from genome assembly GCA_006408585.1 of Antidorcas marsupialis. NCBI lineage: Eukaryota > Metazoa > Chordata > Mammalia > Artiodactyla > Bovidae > Antidorcas > Antidorcas marsupialis. Next base: position 79,034 of record SJYB01003195.1, on the reverse strand, counting down.
CCTTTCATGCATTGGAGAAGGAAATGGCACCCCACTCCAGTGTTCTTGCCTGGAGAATCCCAGGGACAGCGGAGCCTGGTGGGCTGCCGTCTGTGGGGTCGCACAGAGTCGGACACGACTGAAGAGACTTAGCAGCAGCGGCCGCAGCAGAGCAGACAAAACAATTAGAATAGAATCTGTATCTTCTTAATCCATCTCAGGCATTTCAACTAACAGAGTAGAGAGTAAAAGCAACGTTTAATTCAGAGAACATGTAAAAGATTAATACTGTAAAGTAATTATCCTCTAATTAAAACAAATAATTTAAATAAATAGATCAATATTACATTGGTTTTAGTATTACTGTAGTTTAGAAGAAAAAAACATTCTACTGTCTCATAGCCTAGCGACACTATGTTCAAAGTAAAATTACAAGCACCGCATTAAATGCAAATTTCATAAAACTATTCTTCATGCACAGAAATATGGAGCAGTCAGTTGGGCAGATTACTGCATATGCACACAAATTATTTTTTTCTGATCCAGGCATAATGACATTAGAAGTTCAAAATAAGGATCTTGGCAGGGTCAGTAACCCATGATGACAGAATTTTACCCTTTCATTTTTAGCTGGCGATCTGAGGGTCTCTCTAGTTGAGCGCTTTATGTCCATGCTGTTCTCCTGGCTTAGAAACATGACAAACCAGTGCTGCTGCTGCTACGTCGCTTCAGTCGCGTCCGACTCCGTGCGACCCCGCAGACGGCAGCCCTCCAGGCTCCCCGTCCCTGGGACTCTCCAGGCAAGAACCCTGGAGTAGGTTCCCATTTCCTCCTCCAATGCATGAAAGTGAAAAGTGAAAGTGAAGTCGAGTTTACTGAGGATCTTTTTTTCTTTTTAACTTTACAAAGACTCTCTTACATCCCTATTAGCATATTGTATAATGAACTCCTTATATTTTATTGACTTTGTAATTTTTTCCCAATACACTTCACTATTAGGCATGTGCCCCATAACAACACGCTATGATGCTAAGACGCTTAGCTGTGTCCGACTCTGCAGCCCACCAGGCTCCACTGCCCATGGGATTCTAGAGCAAGAACACTGGAATGGGCTGTCCTGCCCTCCTCCAGGGGGTCTTCTTGATCCAGGGATTGACCCACGTCTCTCATGTCTAACCTCCTCTGGCAGACAGGTTCTTTACCACTAGGGCCACCTGGGAAACCCACTCAATAAAAGCAAGAAATTTTTAAAATGTAAATATTATCTATAACAAAAAAGCAATGGTTTATTATTTCAGGGAACTTTGGAAGTATTGACTAAAGATCTTTCTATACAGTGAGAACACTCATTCTTTATACATATCCTCCACAATAAAATTAAAAAGGCATCAACTGTATATTTACTTTTTTAAAAATGTCAAAGAATGGTAGCAAACGTTTTCAGAACTTTGATAAATAGTTGAGCAAAATGAAATGATACAAAGTGACTTTGTTGCTGTTTAGTTGTCAAGTTGTGTCTGACTCTTGCGACCCCATGGACTGTGGCCTGCCAGACTCTTCTGTCCATGAGATTTCCCAGGAAAGAATGCTGGAGTGGGTTGCCATTTCCTTCTCCAAGGGATCTTTCCAATCCAGGGGTCGAACTTAGGTTTCCCACATTGCAGGTGGGTTTTCAACCACTATGCCACCTGGGAAGCTCCACAAGGTTACTTGCATGCTGTTAAAATTCTTCTCTTATTTTCCTGTGAATCATATATTTACTTTCTTAAACATTTGATTTACTTAATTCTGTGTTTTGCATCAGAAACATATTCAAAGAAATATTTTTTTAAAAGTATGGCATAGTCATAAGATGGCCGAGTTTGCAAATAAATACATGCTTAATTTCTGACTCCATCACCTAAATTCCTGGCTGACATGTGACATGAGCAACTTATTTATCTTCTCTGAGTTTGAGATTCACTTTGTGTCCATTTAAATAATGATATATACAAATTATTCAGAAAAGTGCTTGTTCCATGGTAAACAAGTGTCTCACGTTTGTAAAACTTTATTTTTCTACTTTAGTCTGTAATTTTGGTTTTCCTTTCAGCTGGGCAGTGAGCACACAGAATTGTACTGAGGCTCCAGGAAGGAGAGACCCTTCTAAGCGAACTTAACTTTGAAGATGGCCTTGAGAATATATTTTCTGACGATAACAAAAAATAGCAGAAAATGATAAGAATTAGATGCCAGTAGGGAAAAGTTTCCTATTTAATTTTATAAAAGAAACCAGCTATCAGAAAGAAAAGAAGCCCTTTTATTACAGCTAAAATGTCACTAAATGTGGTATGAAACAAGGTCAAGTTTTCTTCTAAAGAAAAACATGGGCGATAAATTCAATGGTTTATTGAAAAGATAAGAACCTTGCCGGAAAGAAGCCGTATACCTTGCATATAAGTGTCACTTGCTTTGTTTTAAGCTCATTCTGTTGTACCCAAAATAAACGTCAGAGACGCGACATGAAAGTTAAGACTTCAAAAGCTCTAGTTATATGAGATCAGAGCTGGTTAAGATTAGAGAGCTGGATCAAACTCTCAGTGCTCAATAGCATTATAATCGAGAAGGTATTTGGAGAGAGAATTCATTTATTTAGAAATACAGAGTTAAGATAAAATTACGTAGTCAGTTAAAATTAAATTTAGTAATTTTCACTTTCAATAAATTCTAACAGGATATCAAACAATGTTTTCTATCTTAAGCTGATGGGTAAGTGAAATAAAATGTAACACGTTCAAAATAAAATCATCTTGATTACTACAAACGAAGTATGAGGAAGCAGGTGAAGTGGAGGCTTCTCACGCTGACTGCAGTTCCTCCTTCCTCAAATCCTGACACCAGCATTTTTTTATGAATACTGAAAATGCGGTCTCCCTGGTGCTGTCAGACTTGCAGTTTTCTTGAACTCCGCATTTGTGGGATTGTTGATAAAAGCACTCAGACTTTCACATTATTGCTGTATCATAAATACAAACGATGGATATAAACTTTCACAGGTAGACTCGCCAGTTTTTTTGTTATGGTTTTTTTAGCTAAGAAGAAGAGACCTGCGTCCTCACCGATTTGTATTAAGGTCAGCAAGGCCTCTAGACTGTGTGCTGCCCGCTTCAGTTCAACAAACTCACGGCCAAGGTGAAAAGCTAAGTGGCGCCCAAGAGTTCACACGCAGGAAATCACATGCTTCCAAAGCACGATCACCTGGTGTGGGGGCAGAAATGGACTCTGATATCTGTTACCATACTGAGTGCCATGTTAATTTGAATGAACATATTATCTTAGATTGATTAATAGTCTGTCACACACAAAGTTAAGGTTTATTTTCTTTCAATTTATTTCATCACTCGGGTTGTTAATTGATGATTCCAATCTGACACCTAACTGATTTTAGCATATATGAAAGATAGCTTTCCATGCTATTTTCATTCTCATTTTATTTAGCATTTCTTTTTGGTGACTGTTGGATTAAAACTGACCAACTGACAGATCATTTCTTAATACAGATTTCTACAGACATTCTAATTGGTCCCAATCATCTTTGAAAGGATGCACTCTTTCATGCCTGGGGACAGTTATCAGAAAGCCCGTGGAGGCCCCCCAGCTTCCTAAAGGGTTAGATCATAAAGTCTGCTTCCCTTTGTCTGGATAACATCACCTACACTGTCTAGATATCAGCCTACCTGCTTGTACAGTTTGTAATTAAGGCCTTCGGGGCTCAGCATAAATGATTCAACTTTCACTTTGGGTGTATAAACAAGTGAAGTGAAGTGAAGTCGCTCAGCCGTGTCCGACTGTTTGTGACCACATGGACTGTAGCCTACCAGGCTCCTCTGTTCATGGGATTTTCCAGGCAATAGTCCTGGAGTGGATTGCCATTTCCTTCTGCAGGGGATCTTCCCAACCCAGGGATCGAACCCGGGTCTCCCGCATTGTAGACAGATGCTTTACCATCTGAGCCACCAAGTGAGTCCCTCACCAAAACAGCAAATGATATTATTAGCAAGAAACTTGAAGGTGGGCTTTGGACCGAAAATGGAAAAAAACGTAACTGTGGAAGTCATGTTACATTTTGCCTGCTAACAGTTCTCAAGAAAAGAGGCATTAATCTGGAAAAAATCAAAGTCATGTTTTTTTTAATGTCTAGCAGTTGTCATTCCACCTATTTTCCTTGCTGCGACAGCTGCTCTTTCCGACTGGACCCTCGTTGGGGGACTGCCTGACCCTCTCAGGCACGACCACCAATCACGTCTGCAAGGAGCTGACGCCCTTTGCACACCCTCAGCACTGCTGGTGGGCGCCTGTCTGCGCCCTTCACCCGAAGGGAGCACAGGGTGATGAATCCCGAAAACTCCTTTGGGCTTCCACGAGAATTGGATCCAAATCACAAAATTTTCATTGTTGGGACTTCTATTTTAGGCATTTCTTTAAAAAAATGTATTTGAAGGGGATACAGAGGATGAGATGGTTGGATGGCATCACAGACCCAATGGACATGAGTTTGAGCAAATTCTGGGAGATCGGAAGGACAGGGACGCCTGGTGGGCTGCAGCCCATGGGGTCGCAAAGAGTCAGACATGACTGAGCGACCTCACTTTCCTTCTCACTCACTTTCTGCATGTAAACATACAACGTGTGCTTCTCAATATTGCATTGTATATAAAGTGGTGTGTCTTTGTTCTCCCCTGATGTTATATTGCAAAGGCCCCCTGATCCTAGTTCTAGCTTCTGTGAAACTCCCCTACGCCAGTGCCTCCCGAGGGCTGTGGATGTCGGTCGCTGGCTGCTGGCAACAGCTCTGTGCTTGTCCGCTGTCAGACCCAGAAGTCCTTCTCTCTGAACTAAGAGTCGCTTTCGGGGGCTCTCTCTTGTGTGTTGCAGCTCCAGAACGCTGAGAAACTGGTTTCTCTCTGGAGTCTCTAGGCGTGTGAAGCAGCCCCTGACCACCTTGCGCTGGTTCTCAGCGCCGCTCCCCACGGCATCCTTCCTGCCCTCTTGCTTCCAGTGGTAAGCGCTGTGCTGCGTATTTCTCTCAGATCTCCCATGCGTGCACCCAGGAGACACTGCATAATGATACAAAACTATATATTCTTACTTACTTTCTCAATTTCATTTCGCTCTGGGGAAATTTTAATCCTGGCTCAGTAATATTACTATAGCTGGCGGTGAGATTTCCTGCCCCTTTAAGTGTGTGTCTTTTGTAGAGTCAACAAGGACTTTGTGATGATGTCGAGATTGAGATTTTACATGGATTTGTCCATATCCCCACATTTATCTTTCCTTGAATTCGCTGCCTATTTCTCATCTTCCTTATGAAGCATTATGTGCAAATGGAATTTCAAGTACACTCACGATTTTTTTCAGTTTCCCAAACTATGTTTATGAAACTTATGTCCATAAATCGCCTGATTTTGCCAGTGGCCTAATTTTCGGAATGGTTCCTTAGCACTTTCACGACAATTTTCATATGTTCTCTGAAGTACCACTGCCATGGGCCTTTGTTAAATGATCTTGTTCTAGGAAGTCTAGGGATTTACAAGCTCTTTGCTCTTAACGTTTGAGAGAATGAGCAAATTGAGTGACTGAGTAGGCACAGTGCAGAAGCAGAAACACACAGTCAATTGTGTATGTTAGTGGTGAAAGCTGCCAAGCCATTTACGATGCATTTTAATCAGGTGTGGGAAAATGGACACACGAAAAAGTCTCAGCTCAGCAACAGCAAGCATTTTTGTGTGTCTGATTCACTGAGCTATTTTGGACACATAAGAAGAGAGGTGGCCCACAACTGGACTCCCAGTCAGTGTTTGTTAAATGAAGACAGAGTGGCTTAAGGAATAAAGCTCACCAGAATCCTTCAAAGCAACTTGGCGGTTGTTCTTTCCAATCCCTCCTCTTAGCACCTGTTACTCTATCATCCTTTGAAATGTGGTCTAAATTTGTTTAAAAGGGGAAAAAAAGTACCCCCTTCCTATGTGGCCAAATAGACCCAGAGTCATCGACAGGCATCTGCAGAATGTCCCTATAGCATTAAGCAGTCATCTCTGTCTACACAGCCTGCCTTCACATAAAATGTCCTTGAAAGGAAAAATAAAAAAATAATAGGCAAATAATTATATCCAGTTTATAAAATATTTCTAGCCTGGTGATAGTGTCATATGAAATGAAAAACTATTGCCCCCTTACAGATATGCTGTTCATTTTATAATCAGACTTTTTATTGCAAGTAGATATTCTCAGCAATTGCTGTTACATTTTATATTAACACTAAAGAAATAATTTATTACATAACAGAGCATCCCAAACTAATAATGGTTTCCTACCATTTCTTCCTCCTCAGAAGGAAAGTGATGACCAACCTAGACAGCATATTCAAAAGCAGAGACATTACTTTACCAACAAAGGTCCATCTAGTCAAGGCTATGGTTTTTCCAGTGGTCATGTATGGATGTGAGAGCTGGACTGTGAAGAAAGCTGAGCGCTTTTGAACTGTGGTGTTGGAGAAGACTCTTGAGAGTCCCTTGGACTGCAAGGAAATCCAACCAGTCCTTCCTAAAGGAGATCAGTGCTGGGATTTCTTTGGAAGGAATGATGCTAAAGCTGAAACTCCAGTACTTTGGCCACCTCATGTGAAGAGCTGACATATTGGAAAAGACTCTGATGGTGGGAGGGATTGGGGGCAGGAGGCAAAGGGGACGACAGAGGATGAGATGGCTGGATGGCATCACCGACTCCATGGACGTGAGTCTGAGTGACCTCCAGGAGTTGGTGATGGACAGGGAGGCCTGGCGTGCTGCGATTCATGGGGTCACAAAGAGTCGGACACGACTGAGCAACTGAACTGAACCATTACTATTGAATTAAATCTAAATACATTAGATTCACTGTCTATACACTGTTTTGATGGTCTTATATAATATTCACACATGATAGTTGTCTATAAAAGTCTTGGAAATAATCCCTTTTCTAAAGACATGCAAAGCAAAAACTTTGGTTTAACTTACATTACTATTAATGTCCCTTCTTAAGGAAAGAAAAAGATAAATTTATTTCTACCAGGTAATTTCTTTTACTTATGTATGCTGCTGCTGCTAAGTCACGTCAGTCGTGTCCAACTCTGTGCGACCCCATAGACGGAAGCCCACCAGGCTCCTCTGTCCCTGGGATTCTCCAGGCAAGAAGACTGGAGTGGGTTGCCTTTGCCTTCTTCAATGCATGAAAGTGAAAAGTGAAAGTGAAGTTGCTCAGTCATGTCCAACTCTTAGCGACCCCATGGACTGCAGCCCACCAGGCTCCTCCGTCCATGGGATTTCCCAGGCAAGAGTACTGGAGTGGGTGCCATCGCCTTCTCCGACTTATACTTATGTATAAGTCCCTTATATTTGTATTCACATTGAAAATGACTAGAGTTTCATTAAATAAAACTAGACAAATGTGTCATTTCTGCCTAAATCAGAATGGATCACTGAGATAGATGCCCTGAACAACAGCAATGTCAAACACATAAAAATGACAACAAAACTTATAAGCTTCTACTAAGAAAAAACAAATTGCTTAAAAAGAGATAAAAACAAAACTAAGATTCAGCTTTTCCTCTGTGCCACAAGATGCTGTAAAATTTTATAAAATCAACAACTTGCCACGAAAATAGGATTTTGAAGCTAGAGCCATGTCTGTTCAAGCAAGAGGAACTAACGAAGACCCTTTCAGTTAAATAAAGTCACAGACTCCTGCTTTCCTCTGTTTCATCTTCTCCTCGGGGGACGGGCTTCCTAACCAAGGCTTCTATGTCTTGCTTTCCCTTCAGTTTCCCTTACAACATGCCGTGGCTTTTCATGGTGGTGATTCTGGCTTTGCCTTATAAGTTAGAGATCCATTTATCAATATCAGCTCAATTCATGTCAGTGTATCTTAGTTAAATTTTCTATATAAAGAAGAACAATTGACTCAGCCGACATCAGGTGCCTGCCTTTGGCTGCATCAGCTGTATGCTCAGCTCTGCAGCTGGTGTTGATACGCACATCTGTATTACAAGAAGTTGGAGAGGGGGCATATTATTGTAGAAGGGAGTGAAGCAAAGATAAATACATCTACTAAATTGAACTACTTACAATTTTTATGGCAGCTTGGTTATAAAATAAAGCGTGGACTTTGGAGTTAGAGAAGTTTGGATTTGCTTGATAACTTACTCCTAATGTCCTTAAGTTCTAGCTTTCAATGGTAAAAAATGTCTAACTCCAAGCATTGCTGTGAAGAAGTATATGATAAAACTCGTGATGTGCCCAACCCCACGTTTAAAATATGATAGTTAATTAATGGTAGCTTCCCTTCCATACATCAACCAAGTAGTTAATTTTGGCACAAAGGAAATATCATCTATTATTACATAAGTTACTTTAAGTGACTAAAATGAACAGGTTTGGAGAGGAAACACTGCTTTTGGACAGAAAATATATTGAATCGAAATTTATCCTCATGGACTGTCAATGTTACTCAAATACAGCTGCAATTCACAAAAGTATTTCTATTATTGACCTGGGGAGTCAGGAGCTTCTGAGGTAGATAGATAATAGATGATGGATAGATAAATAGATGATAGCTATTTTTATGTGCTTGGTCCGTAGCTTTTGAAGCCTTCACTGATCTTGCCCACTCTAGTTACTAGAATTGTTTTCTACTGAGAGATCAGTATGTTTCCTCTACTCTTTGGTTCCCTTAAGACACAAAGCTCCATCCAACATACATGTGCTTCTGGTATTCTACAAGTCCAAAATGGTCGTTTTCTCTAAGTATCTGAATTTTATTCACATTATCACACCAAATCAACTTTAAAATTGTTAAGAAACATTCTTCGAATTATAAAGTCCTCTACCTATCTCACTCTTCTCTGAACTTCCCCAGTCAGTAGCCATGTGATTTATTATTTTGTTGTCTTATTTCTCTTGTTATTTTTCATGCATTCTTTTTGTCTTCCCAAATATAAAACGGTAAAGACAACTATGTCACACTCAACTTGTATAGCACATAGGTCCTAGTTTAATGCAAAGTCCACCATGGGTATTTAGTAAAGTTCTAGCTATCATTTACTCCACGCTTTCTTTAAATTTTACACAAAATTTTTTGTAATTAACACTTGATATTTTATTGGCAATGATGACATTATGTATGCACCATTCATCTGATAATACAAACATCATGACATCAGTCTTGCAATAACCATATGACCTAGAAATAAGCATACAGTGCTTATTCCTAGTGTGTCATAATCTCTGAAACATAATTAGGATAAAAACTCCCCCCAGCACTTAATAGCCCCAAATAGTTCATGGATATTTATCTGCTGTATCAAGCTCAGCTCGTTTTACAAGTGAATAAACGTTATTCAGACATAATGATTCACAGAATTTGCTTACCTAAAAACTATTTTATCTGTTGAATATAAACATAATATGTTATGAAATAGAAATAAACCCACTAAAGTTAAAAATCACAAGAAGAAACTCTTGAATAACTCCTTACCCTTTAAGTCAGAAGAGTAATTGCAACTTCATGCACAACAGTGTAGCTTCACTTCAAAGGAATTCTGCTATTTCCCCTTAAGAACTGTACTATTGTTCAGTAACAAATAATAGCCTGTAGGGCAAACATAAATGGAGGTGGAGCGTAAAGAAGTGTTTTATCAGAAAGTCAACTCCACAGGCTAAATCAATCTATGCTGATTGCTTTTCCCCCCGTACAATTTACTTCTGCAGATAATAGCATAAGCCCCAACCCTGTTCTCTGCACCTGCCAGCCTCAGTTGGCTTCTTTGTTTATACTACTTATTTTTAGACATTAAAAAGGGAAACTGTATTCCATGAAACTTCCTTTTCTTTAAAAAAAAAAAAAAAGATTTCCCACACTCATTACTGTTGAATCCGTCCCTACATCTCATATGAAAATAACATTTATTAAAAATCACAATAGTGTTTAACATATGCGTTTTCTTTAGAAATCTTTCATCACGTGTTGAATACTTAGTGAAGGAGTTGCTCTTCAACAATGGGTATTATCTCTGTCCACCTGGTGTGGACAGCCAGCTGCTTGCTATTATAACTACCCTCAAGCCTCAGTAGTTTAAAGGAAAAAAAAATGTGTTTCTCTCTCAACAGAGAGTAACCCAACAGGAGTATTCCTGCAAGGGAGGTGTGGCACTCCTGTCTAGTTTCACACCAGTTCAGGGACTTGAGCTGATGCAAAATCTTGTGATGTTCCGTTCCTGCTTCCTTCAGCGACATTTTTGCACTTAGTAAGGAAGTCCAATCTCTTTAATGTCTCTCGTGAGACTCCCTGTGATCTGAGTTTTTGGTGACTTATTGTGGCTTTTATCCTGCAATTTGTATTCTTTGCATCATCCCGCTGACTTATTTCCACCTCTTGAAAGAGCGACAATCTCTCATGTACCTTCTTCTTTTCAGCCTTTCCTTCTGTGCATGTTACCCTTTCATAAGGAATCCCCGTCCTTCATTTTCCTGTGGGGATTCTGTAAATCCATGTTTCAGCCTAGATGCCACTTCTTGGAATCCCAGAAGCGACCCCCGCCCTCTGTTCCACAAGACTTTGTGCCCCCTTAGCCCTGTATTTAGCACCGCGGTAGCGTTTATGTTACCCTGCAACTTCTTTGCCTCTTGGTGGTATGCATAAAGGAATAAAGTGCTGGAAGACATGGGCTGTGTCTTACACTCCCTTTTATCCCCGGGACACAGCACATGACTGGCTATCAATGCTGCTGCTGCTGCTGCTGCTGCTAAGTCGCTTCAGTCGCGTCCGACTCTGTGCGACCCCACAGACTGCAGCCCACCAGGCTCCTCGGTCCACGGGATTCTCCAGGCAAGAACTCTGCAGGGGGCTGCCATCACCTTCTCTGAAGAAAGAGTGAATAAGTGAATAGGGGAAAATACTTTTGTACTGTAGCCTAAAGACATAGGTCCCAGATTGATTTTCTCTTAGCAGCAAAACAGAAAACACAGTAGGAGCAGAGCGCAGTGCGCCTCACGGATCTGTAACCTTTCTCTGCGTTAGGCTGCGGCTGTGCTGGCTCTCTGTCGGGGCGAGCAGAGGCTGCTCCGGTTGCAGGGCCCCGGCTTCTCCTTGCGGAGGCTTCTCCCCTGCAGAGCGGNGAAGAAAGAGTGAATAAGTGAATAGGGGAAAATACTTTTGTACTGTAGCCTAAAGACATAGGTCCCAGATCGATTTTCTCTTAGCGGCAAAACAGAAAACACAGTAGGAGCAGAGCGCAGTGCGCCTCACGGATCTGTAACCTTTCTCTGCGTTAGGCTGCGGCTGTGCTGGCTCTCTGTCGGGGCGAGCAGAGGCTGCTCCGGTTGCAGGGCCCCGGCTTCTCCTTGCGGAGGCTTCTCCCCTGCAGAGCGGGGCTCCAGGCCACGTGGGCCGCAGAGCTGAGGCCCCTGGCTCCAGGGCGCAGGCTCAGTATTTGGCGGTGGATGGAGTCATTCACTCGGCGGCGCGTGGGGTCTTCCTGGGTCAGGGATCGAACCTGTGTCTCCTACGCTGGCAGGCAGATTTTTTTTTTTTTTTAAACCACTGAGCACCAGGGAAGCCCTATGTGTCACTTTTTAAGTTTAATTCTAAATGAAAATGGAAGCAAGGCATACTATTAATTTTTTTTAAAGGATATGAAAATTAGAATGGCTTACATCAACATCTAAAACTAATGTTCATTTTAAGAGTTGTGTATAAAACTAAAATGGCAAAGGCAAACGGGGCACATTTTGACAAAATTTGATGGGCAAGTCATATTTTAATGTATATAAAGTTCATACAAAGCACCAGAAACTCTTACCCATATTAGAACAAATGGACATTTCTTTTTAAAAAATTACAAACTGATATATATTTATTTTATTTATTTTTTTTTTACTTAAAGGTACATCTTCCCTGGTAGTAAAAACTGATCTAAAAGGCATGGAAAAAAGATAATAATGGCAGAAGGATAGTAAGATAACCACTTCCAAAAAGCAATATGCCCATATGCATCAAGACACCTAAAAATATGTATACCTTTTTATTCTGGATTTCCAAATGGAGGAATTTGTTCTTAGTAAACAATTGAGGTTGACTTTGAAAATAAACATATAAATCACATATTACAGTAGTACTTACAACGCAAATTGGAAAACAACTAGTCAGAAATAGGTACATGATTAAATAAATAAAATTTATTACATAATATGAGAAAATATTGCTCGGTACCTAAGAAGATACTTAGTGACCTACAGAATTGTTTTTCATATTTAGGCAGGGAGACACATCGTGTTTTTCCTTTATGGGATCCGCCTTGCTTTCAGTCACCTAAGTTGCCTGAAAACTCTATTCCATGGCAGAATTTGCCACTGATCCCTGCCCAGCTCACGTGCTGTGTTCAGAGCTAAGGCAACAGGCAATGAGGGTAGAGGGCCCACCATCCCTTTCCCCTGCTCCATAAACTATGTTCGCTCCAAAATGTTGTCCTTTGAAAGAAAAGAAATTCAAGAATAGATGTAGTCTATTTCTATATTTTGGTAGGCCACAATGCCTCTCAAAACAGAGCCAGGTGTCTGTTCAGTGTATCTGATGCAAAGGATAGAATGTAGAGAAAAGATGGGAAAAAGATAATATCCAAAAATATTTCTAACCGTATTTGAAAGTTTTTCCCAGAACCAAGATCAGATAAACATTCATTTTCTTTTTCTATTTTTATGGCATTAATGAAATTAACTATAATGTGATATTTTTGACATATCATGAAAAAGTTGTCTAATTTATTTTTTGACAAAATCAGCTTTCCAGTACTATGCATTAAATAATAACCATTTTCATTAATTTGACATGCCATATGTAACATATACTAAAAATGCCTAGTATAAGCCCAGTATTTATATTCATAAATTTTAATTTTGTGTCATTGATCTGTTTATTATTTCTGTATAGTACTGATTAGTAGTTGTTTATGATATCCTTTCCTAATAATTATTATAACTTGACATAATCATGCATTTTTTAAATTACTTAGCCATAGGAAAGAAAGAAATCTTTTTGTTTCCTTTGCATTTCAGAAAGGATATATACAACCATTGTTCACAGCAGCGTATTTACAATAGCCAAAACATGGAAGCAACCTATATGACCCTATCACACAGTACTACTCAGCCATAAAAATGAATGAAATTTTGCTATTTTCAGAAATACAGATGGAGCTAGATGGCCTTATGCTAAGTGAAGTAAATCAGGCAGAGAAATACAAATACTGTATGTTTTCACTTATCTGTGGAATCTAAAAATGAAGAGAAATTAATGAGTATAACAAAGGAGAAGCAAACTCAGGTAGAGAGAAGAAACTAGTGGTTATCAGTGGGGAGAGGTAGGGAGACGAGCAGATGCAAGAGAGAGATTCAGGATGCAATAAGCAAAGTAAATATGATTCAGTGGTATAATCTACAGCCAAGGGAGCACGGGCTATACTATACTATACTATACTATATACTATACTATACTATACTATACTATACTATCTATACTATACTATATACTATAGTACATACTATACTATACTATACTATACTATACCATATACTATACTATACTATATACTATACTATACTATACTATACTATACCATATACAATACTATATACTATACTATNTTTCTTTTCAAATAAAAATATATTAGCTGGATTTTCCCATGTTCCTTTATTAAGAGAGCCGTCCTGCGGGGGATAACTGAGCTGTGTCTTTCCAATTTGGAAGTTTTCATGTAAAACACATATGTGTGCACACACGCATGTGCGCGCACACACACACACGCACTCGAAATGTGAATGTGGAATTTAGAGAATGATGGTGACCTTACTCAGGCACGCTAGGGCACTTCCGTCATATCCAGCTCTGCACGAGCCATGGACTATAGCCCACCAGGCTCCTCTGTCCGTGGGATTCTCCAGGCAAGAATAGTAGAGTGGGTTGTCATGCCCTCCCCAGGAGATCTTCCCAACCCAGGGATCGAACCCACGTCTCTATGTCTTCTGCATTGGTTCAGTTCAGTTCAGTTCAGTTGCTCAGTCATGTCCGACTCTTCACGACCCCATGAATCACAGCACGCCAAACCTCCCTGTTCATCAAACTCCTGGAATTCACTTAGACTCATGTCCATCGAATCCATGATGCCATCCAGCCATCTCATCCTCGGTCATCCCCTTCTCCTCCTGCCCCCAATCCCTCCCAGCATCAGAGTCTTTTCCAATGTGTCAACTCTTCGCATGAGGTGGCCAAAGTACTGGAGTTTCAGCTTTAGCATCATTCCTTCCAAAGAACACCCAGGGCTGATCTCCTTCAGAATGGACTGGTTGGATCTCCTTGCAGTCCAAGGGACTCTCAAGAGTCTTCTCCAACACCACAGTTTCAAAAGCATGAATTCTTTGGCACTCAGCCTTCTTCACAGTCCAACTCTTACATCCATACATGACCACAGGAAAAACCATAGCCTTGACTAGACAGACCTTAGTCGGCAAAGTAATGTCTCTGCTTTTGAGTATGCTATCTAGGTTGGTCATAACTTTTCTTCCAAGGAGTAAGCATCTTTTAATTTCATGGCTGCAGTCACCATCTGCAGTGATTTTGGATTGGTAGGCGGGTTCTTTATCAAAGGAGTCACCTGGGAAGCCCCAGATTTCAAAGCATTAAAAAAACAAAATCCTGGTGTGTTGATTAGCCTCTGGTGGAGTCTATTTTAATTTTTAATTTTTCCCACTCAGCATCTGTTTCTCCTTTCTAACACCTTTGCAATCTACCTTTAGGAATATTTTCCACTCATTGATGTTTTGTTGGAGAAATTAATCCAGGTGCTGTACCTCCAATTGACAGAAATGGGAGGAGTTCTTGAAAACTCGCTCAGTCGAATGTCTTCTCTCCCTTCCTCTCAGTGTTAAATCTGTGTAATGGGCAGTAGTATGATCTGACTTTGGGTAACGGGACGCTCTCTCTTAGGAATTACAAATGTTACTCTATACAAGAGATTAAAATAGAGACCAATTTTGTTATGGTTGTCAGCATTCTTTTGTTTCTTGTGCTTTTCTGGTTAAAGCTTGAGCCTTAATTTTTATAATAATAATAATAATTTAAAAAACTCAATAATGGACTTAACTAAACCAGGTGAAATTTACTCAAGAAAGATTTTTTTTTAAATTTTATAATATTGAAATAGAGTTGATTTACAGAACTACATTAATTTCTTCTGTACAACAAAGTGATTCCATTATGCATATATATTCATATTCTTTTTCCATTATGGTTTATCACAGGCTATTGAGTGTCCTTCTCCATGCTGTATAGTAGGCCCTTGTTTGTCCAGTCTATATATAATAGTTTGCCTTGGCTAACCCCATCTCTCAATTCATCCCCCTCTGCCCCCTCTCCTTGGCAACCACAAGTCCATTCTCTGTCTGCGAGCCTGTTTTTGTTTTGTGGCAATTAAAGTCGTGTCCAACTCTTTGCGACCCCATGGACTATACAGCCCATGACATTCTCCAGGCCAGAATACTGGAGTGGGTAGGCTTTCCCTCCTCCAGGAGATCTTTCCAACCCAAGGACTGAACCCAGGTCTCCCACATTGCAGGCAGATTCTTTACCACCTGAGTCACCAGGGAAGCCCAAGAATCCTGGAGTNGGCCAGAATACTGGAGTGGGTAGGCTTTCCTTCCTCCAGGGGATCTTTCCAACCCAAGGACTGAACCCAGGTCTCCCACATTGCAGGCAGATTCTTTACCACCTGAGTCACCAGGGAAGCCCAAGAATCCTGGAGTGGGTGGCCCATCCCTTCTCCAGTGGATCTTCCGACCCAGGAGTGAGGCCAGGGCATCCTGCATGGCAGGTGGATTTGTTACCAAAGTTCATTTGGGTCATATTTTAGATTACACACATAAGTGATATCATACGGCATTTGTCTTCCTCTTTCTGATTTATTTCACTCAGTATGGTTTTTCCTGTGGTCATGTATGGATGTGAGAGCTGGACTGTGAAGAAGGCTGAGCACCGAAAGATTGATGCTTTTGAACTGTGGTGTTGGAGAAGACTCTTGAGAGTCCCTTGGACTGCAAGGAGATCCAACCAGTCCATTCTGAAGGAGATCAGCCCTGGGTGTTCTTTGGAAGGAATGATGCTAAAGCTGAAACTCCAGTACTTTGGCAACCTCATGAGAAGAGTTGACTCATTGGAAAAGACCCTGATGCTGGGAGGGATTGGGGGCAGGAGGAGAAGGGGATGACCGAGGATGAGATGGCTGGATGGCATCACAGATTTGATGGACGTGAGTCTGAGTAAACTCGGGGAGATGGTGATGGACAGGGAGGCCTGGTGTGCTACGATTCATGGGGTCGCAAAGAGTTGGACACGACTGAGCGACTGAACTGAACTGAACTGATGATCATCTCTAGGTCTGTCTGTGTTGCTGCAAATGGGTTTATTTCATTCTTTTCTGTGGATTAGTAGTCTCAAAGAAGAATTTAACTACTTCCTTACAAAGTAGAAAAATCTGCCTTGCTATTAAAATTAATTCTCACGGTTACCTTTCTCCCCACCTGTTTATTTAATATTATAAATAAGTTTTATAATAGAAAAAAATGGTTTATTGATGTCCTGGATCACAAGCCTATGGTATCGCTATCTGGTGAAAACATTGGTCTGGAGGCTAAGAAGTAAAACAGCCTGGAACCACTTACCCCAGGATGCTGTGGGATATGCAGGGTCAGAGGCTGGGCTGGGATGGCTGTGTTGAGCCAGACTCACTGCCAGTAGCTGGTTAACTGACACACTCACTGGCCGTGTTCTCAGAAACCCTAGGAACCATATGATTCGGGAGGAGAATGGCATGTATTCTTAAATAAGAGCCAAGATATTACTTAATAAGGAGAAAACTTTTTTGTTTTTCTTTGGTTTGGTTTCCTGAAAAATGGCTGAAAGTTCTAAATTCTACACTATTTTTGGTTCATACCAAGGGCAAAACATATTCTTGTTTCACCTCCAATAAGTCACTTACCCTGGATCTTATTTTTCTTTCCCTACAGTAAAATCCAGGCTAATTATATAACAGTGTGTTTAGCCTATGAGTTAAAGTGCTTTACATTTTCTAGTTAAAATGAAATATGTAGCATAATTAAACAATAATATAATGATGATTAATCCTTTTTCACAATTTAATTGTTCAATGTGTATGATTAATCATTGTAATTTAAAGAGTATAATAAGCAAGTAAAATAATTATGTATAATAGAATGTAAGGTGTAGGTTAAAAGGTATATATTAAAATTACTCATAAGTATCTTGGAAAAGTTATTAAATGGCATTACTGAAGATGCCTTTAATGTAATTAGTCTCAGGGTTTTATATGTAACAGGCAGACATCCCCTCCCCCCGCACGAGGCAAGAGAACTTCTTCTTGCTTTCTCTATCATCTTTTTCCAGCTGAGTGTATATTTTTTAAGAGCTCTGCACTTTTTATTCAAGTCTTCCAGAAAGGTAACAGAGAGAGACTTGAGATTTTTGGAAGGACAGACAGGGTCAACTCTCCTGGTAGAATCCTTAATGCTAGTATTAATTTGAATAAACTATTTAAATATAGACAGCTTCCATCACACCAGCACCTAATCTTTAATGGCCTGGTTTATCCATACAATGTCAAGGAAAGGTCAGAGTTTTCAAAAATTTATTTTAGCAAAAAGAAAGTGTTCCATGAGAGGACATGATCCAATATTCTCTGTGGTTCTTGCTGCTTCATATCAAGAGAGGTGGTTTTTAACACTTTTCCTCTGGCATAGTACTTAGGGAAAAGATATCTGTTCATTTATTAACTTAATTATTCATTTAGAAAATACATGGATTGTGTTCATGTTTTATATAAACATTCAGTAGATGAAATCTGCAACTACAAAATGTGCATATTGCAATCCAGTGCCTTCCCTGGGAGGGAAGGTGAGTTCCCAGTGTGTCGAGGTGAAGCTGGTGCTACAAATGAGGGTTATATTTTCAGTAGAATTTACTGGAAAAGAACTCAAATTACTTATAATATAATGAGCCTAACTCACTGAATTGTCTACTTTGAAATTTTTTTGAGCCTATTTCAGGAAATTAACTGACATTTAGTAACATTTTTCAATAGAAAAGAGGTAGTCGATTCCTGACAAATAGCTAAAAGTTTAATGTTGTAAAACAACTCAGTGGTAAATTAGGGCCTAGCTATCCGAAAAATACACTGTAAAGACCATTATGTCTTGGCAGGAATAATAAGATGTAAGTTGCTTTTCTTGCTTTAAGAGCATCGGAATCCACGATACTTAACATTGAGCACAGTGCTCCGCTGAATAACTGAACAAAAGAAAAAAAGATTTGAAAAGCAAGTATCATTTGTAACGCCTTCAGGGAATTATTCCTCAATCCGAGGCTTGTGAATAGCTCCCAGCAACAACAGTGGGAACGAAGCTCCTCTCCAGAAAGGCACGTAAGCAATCCGAGGGGACAAGACCCAAGCTGAGTCTTGCTATTAAGGCTCGTGTTAAAGCAAAGCACCAGGCGCGCAGCAGAGCTGAGGATGCGGGGCAAGAGCTGCAGACGGGCATTTCTCAGGAGAGAGCACTGTGGCTCCTTGGAGGAGTGGGCATTTCCAGTGAGAAGGCGGGGAAAGGAACGAGGAACTACATATAAAAGGCGTGAAACAAAGGCGGATGCAGTCCAGGCAGATTCCACGGGGCCAGAGGCAACCGCGCTGAGCACCAGAGAACGTTGTGATCCCTCCACCGATTTCTGCTCCCTTTGCCATCAGAGTAATATTTTAATTACAGTAGACTAGTTTATGAAACCATTTTCTTTGTTTGACAAGGGCCCACGTGGTCGTGCATTTTCGTTTCAACCCCAAAGAAAGGCAATGCCAAAGAATGTTTAAACTGCGTACAATTGAGCTCATTTCACATGCTGGCAAGGATGTTCAAGATCCCTCACATGCAGTATGTGAGCTGAGAGCTTACAGTTGTGCAAACTAGATTTAGAACAGGGAGAGGAACCAGAGATCAAATTGCCAACATTCACTGGATCATAGGAAAAGCAAGGGAATTAAAAGAAAAATCTACTTCTATTTCACTGACTATACTGAAGTTTTAACTGTATGGACCACAACAAATAGTGGAAAATTATTTCAAAAATGAGAATTACAGACCACCTTACCTATCTCTCGAGAAACCTGTATGCAGGACAAGAAGCACAGTTAGAACCAGACATGGAAAAATGGACTGGTTCAAAACTGAGAAATGAGTATGTCAAGGCTGTATATTGTGACTCTGCAAAATGCCGGGTGGACGACTCACAAGCTGGAATTAAGATTGCTGAGAGAAATATCAACAACCCCAGATACACAGATGATACCACTCTAATGGCAGAAAGCAAAGAGAAATTGAAGAGCTTCTTGATCAGTGTGAAGGAGAAGAGTGAAAAAGTTAGCTTAAAACTCAGCATATAAAAACTAAGATCATGGCATCTGGTCCCATCACTTTATGGTAAATAGTTGGGGGAAAAAGTGGAAACAGTGACAGACTTTATTTTCTTGGGCTCCAAAATCACTGTGGAGTGTGATTGCAGCCATGAAATTAGAAGGTGCTTGTTCCTTGGAAGTAAAGCTATGACAAACCTAGACAGTGTATTAAAAAGCAGAGACATCACTTTGCAGATAAATGTCTGCATTGTTAAGGCTATGGTTTTTCCAGTAGTCATGTAAGAATTGAAGCTTTTGAACTGTGGTGTTGGAGAAGACTCTTGAGAGTCCTGTGGACTGCAAGGAGATCCAACCAGTCCATCCTAAAGGAAATCAGTCCTGAATATTCATTGGAAGGACTGATGTTGAAACTAAAGCTCCAATACTTCGGGCACATGATGTGAAGAGCTGACTCATTTGAAAAAACCCTGATGCTGGGAAAGATTGAGGGCAGGAGAAGAAGACGACGGAGGATGAGATGGTTGGATGGCATCATCGACTAAATGGACGTGATTTTGAGCATCCAGGAGATAATGAAGGACAAAGAAACCTGGCGTGCTGCAGTCAGTGGGGTTGCAAAGAGTCGGACGCAACTGAGTGACTGAACAACAACAAAATTACTAGGCTAATGAGAGCACTGAAAGTGAATAACCTCAAGGGGGGCCTAGGCTCGGTGGTAAAGAATCTGCCTGCCAGTGTAGACACAGGTTTGATCCCTAGGTCGAGAAGATCCCCTGGAGAAGGAAATGGCAACTCACCTGGAAAATCCTACAGACAGGGGAGCCAAGCGGGCTACAGTTCATGGTGTGGCAAAGAGGCGGGCACGACTGAAAATACATGTAACACTAGTACATGGGTATTTAACTTATTCATTCATTCAATTTGTGATGCGTGGTGGTCTGTTTCATATCTCAATGACCAGTTTATAGTACACAGTAATTCAGTTGAACTCTGATCTTTGTGTTGCTGTGAAGGTGTTTTTAAGATGTGATTGAAGATTTTAAATAGTTTACAGTTAGTAAAGAGGATTATCAAAGCTGGGCAGGCCTGATTTAATTTTTTAAAAGACTTTTGGAGTAAAACTACTACTGCCTGATGGAGGAAAGGGGAATTCTGTCTCTGAACAGAAGCTGCAGCTCATGCCTGAGAGTCCCTGCCTGCTCTTCTTGATGCTGATTTCAGATTTCTAACTTAGCCAGCCTCACAATCACATTAGCCAGTTCTTTGCAATAAATCTCGCTCGCTCGCTCGCTGAGAGAGAGACAGATAAACTGACTGATGCAAAATGCATAGCAAATAGATGTGGAGGGATATAATGATAAACACTTTAATGCCTCAGTAGGAAGATGCTTTGTGAAAAGTGGTACGTAGAAAAGATTCAATCTACTGATAATGCACAGGGAAGATTGCAAGAAGGATGTAGGTTGGAGGCAACCTGACTGGAAGGTGGAACCAATTCAAATGTCCCAGTTTGATAGAACTGGGTGTGGAATGTGGGGTCCCTGCTAAAAGAAGCAACGGTCTTAAGGGATTAGAGAAATAACTGAAGTCAGCATCCACTGAAGAAGAATTGATGATGGAGAATATCCTGAACAAGCTGGATCAAAATGGATCCAAAGTAGAGTCTTGGTGGCAGGTGTTTGGAACCTGCTAGAGATCAAATCAAGGCTAGAGCAGATCACAGATGGCAAGAACCACTGATGATGTGGTTCTAGGAATATTCAAATTGGCATAAAAACCCAAGGGTGGGATGTGACTGGAAGTGCTAAATCAGGTTAGGACGCTATAGCAATAGATTGTAAATGAATAGGCTTAAGTAACGCAGGGCTAACTATGGGAAATACTGAATGGAGGAAGATGCTGTTAAAAAAGAAAAATATTCATGTTTGCCAAAAGTTACTACATTAATGGAAAAAAGGAAAGCATGGCCCTCCCAAGATCACAGTGTGTTCAACCGTGAGGCCAAATGCTCACAGCAACATATCCTTTTGTGGCTCTTAACAGAGTAATAATCAACTATGACACGAGTATTCTACCACGACTCAGAGATTCTAATATCTTATGCCTCCGTCAAGCTGTAGAGATATGGAACTATTGGGCAGTGACTTTATCTGGTCCCTTCATCTGGGTCATACCTTTCTGCTTTTTCATCCTGGTTAACTTTCTGAAATGTGGTTTTTGTTTTAGCTGCTGTGGGACTGTGATGGCGATGACTTTAGACGGCTTTATTCCAATCTAATTTTTCCTTATTTTCTTTTTTCTACCTTATTTTTCTTAATCAGTAATTTATTTTCCAGTAAGTTCTCTCATAAGTGGCTCTGGTTGCAGATATCAATAGCCCATTTTTAATTGTAAACAAAACTAGATATTCGAAGCATTGGTAGTTAATCTTTCTTTTATTCTCAGATTTTGACAATCCAGGGAGATAAGACCTCTGAAACACCATCTTCTGTGTGTGACCTCAAAGATTTCTCTGTGAAAAAAATAACAAATTTAATGANTTATTTTCCAGTAAGTTATCTCATAAGTGGCTCTGGTTGCAGATATCAATAGCCCGTTTTTAATTGTAAACAAAACTAGATATTCGAAGCATTGGTAGTTAATCTTTCTTTTATTCTGAGATTTTGACAATCCAGGGAGATAAGACCTCTGAAACACCATCTTCTGTGTGTGACCTCAAAGATTTCTCTGTGAAAAAAATAACAAATTTAATGAGCTAGGCTTGAAAATGTGGCCCTGAGTTTGTATTGCTCATTTTCTTTTTACTGAATCATAGCTGACTTACGATCATATCAGTTTCAGGTGTATGACATAGTGATGGAATATTTTTATGGATTATGTGCCTTGCAAAGTTATTATAATATTATTGACTATATTCCCTGTAAAAAGAAGGGGACCAGTGTTAATTTCAACTTACTTTCCGGAATATTTTTCTGAACTACTATTAGCTTGAGGTTAGATTATGCTGTACTCTAGCTACTTGTAGACAAATGCTTGTTGGCAAGCATCTATTTGATACCCTTTAAAAATGGAGTAGTTTTAAAATTCATCAGGAACATTTGAGATTAGATATTGAAAGATTATTAAAGTTTAAAAGTATTAGTAAAGGTCATTGAGAAAGAAAGGTATTTAAGAAAAGGTTCTGAAATTTATTTTTCTGAGATGATTGAAGTCAAATGCAATTCAGAGACAGGGTATTTAAATGCCATCTTCTGTAAATATTTGGCTGAATATTTATACATTAGAATATTTTCACATAGATTAGTATTCCACTGTCAGATCCACAAAATACTTGTGGGTAAAATTAGATCGGAAAAATTAGACAATGACAAATTGTTTAAACCTTTTCTTCATCTCTAAAATGGGGAGGTGGTAACACTGCATGCCAGTTAGGATTCAGTTGGGACACTTACCGTACATGCAGCTAAAATGTCCAGGGCCATGCTAAGAGCTGTGGCCTCTGTGAGCCTCACCGCTTCAATTGTGTCTGACTCTGTGAGACCCTATGGACTGGAGCCTGCCAGGCTCCTCTGTCCTGGGACTCTTCAGGCAAGAACGCTGGAGTGGGCTGCCATGCCCTCCTCCAGGGGATCCTCCCAGCCCAGGGACTGAATCTGTGTCTCCTGCGTTAGCAGGTGGGTTCTTTGCCACGCGTGCGCCTAGGGGGCCTCTGTGGCCTCTGTTCTCTCGTAGCTGGCACAGATCGGCACAACGACACTAATTCAGAGGCAAACTTTATTTAGTAGACAGTTACTATGAACTGGGCTTCCCTGCCGGCTTGGATGGTAAGGAATCCGCATGCAGTGGAGGAGACCCAGGTTCAACCCCTGCATCAAGTAGATCCCCTGGAGGAGGGAAAGTCTATCCACTCCAGTGTTCTTGCCCAGTGAATTCCATGAACAGAGCTGGGCTACAGTTCATGGGGTCACAAAGAGTCAGACATGACTGAGCGGCTAACACTTTCACTTCACTCTTTTATTATGAACTAGAATTTGGAAGACAGAAGCAAGATTGAGATTTTTAGCTGAGTGTATAAAAATTAGGTTAGCATTAGATGGACAGGTATACGCTGCTGTATTTTAATGGATAGCCTGCAAAGGACCTACTGTATAGCGCATGCAGCTCTGCTCAGTGTTATGTGGCAGCTTGGAAGGGAGAGGAGCTGTATACATGTGGTGAGTCCCTTTGCTGGTTATTTGAAACTATCATGATATTGTTTATTAAGCAGCTATACCCCAGTGCGAAATAAAAAGTTGTAAATAAATACATTTTTTTTTAAAAGAGAGAGATCGTGTACACCTGTGGCTGATGCATGTCAATGTATGGCAAAACCAATATAGTACTGTAATGTAGAATAAAGTAAAAATAAAAAAAAATAGAAAAAGAAAATCAGATTATAGTCATGCCACCACTGGGTAACATGTATGGTTTTCCTTTTAAAGTGGTTCTCATGTCTTTTCAAAAGGACACTCCAGCAGAAGCTGAGTGGTGTCCAGCGTGGCGTGGTTCAAGCTTGGGTGCTGCCTCACGCAGGGAAACTTCTTGCAGAATCGCCCTCATCCGGAGCAGTGCTGGGAAGCTGTCTGCCTAAGTGGATTATTGCATAGGACTTGCAATCTAGCTGATTCTCTGAAACCCTCATGCTTAGTTTCATGGTTAAAGTTCCAGGCCATTCCCAGTGAGAGGGAATTATAATTCAGACCATGGGCAACCCCAGGCAGCTGAGGCTGTCCTGAAAGAGCTGCGTCTAAATGAGCGGGCCCCTTGCTGGCTTCAGGACAGCTGCCACAGCTGCCCTGCTNCAAAAGGACACTCCAGCAGAAGCTGAGTGGTGTCCAGCGTGGCGTGGTTCAAGCTTGGGTGCTGCCTCACGCAGGGAAACTTCTTGCAGAATCGCCCTCATCCGGAGCAGTGCTGGGAAGCTGTCTGCCTAAGTGGATTATTGCATAGGACTTGCAATCTAGCTGATTCTCTGAAACCCTCACGCTTAGTTTCATGGTTAAAGTTCCAGGCCATTCCCAGTGAGAGGGAATTATAATTCAGACCATGGGCAACCCCAGGCAGCTGAGGCTGTCCTGAAAGAGCTGCATCTAAATGAGTGGGCCCCTTGCTGGCTTCAGGACAGCTGCCACAGCTGCCCTGCTTGGGAATGAATGGACTCTACAGGTTTAAAAGAAGAGTATATTTTCCCAGAAAAGGTTGAATAAAAGGAAAGAAGGAAAAGAAAACGTTTTTTGTGTCCTCAGTAATGTTATATCAATTGAAATGCGTATTAAAACTAAAGATTCATACTCACCAAAGATAGATAGCATTAGTGATGCTAATGATGGTAACGAAACAGCATATCTAAAATTCTTTCATGAAAATATTCTTGTTTTAAAAATTTGATGAGCAAAAAATATAATCTTATTTGTCATTAACATTAATAAACATTTTCTTTTTATTGAAGTATAGTTGACTTACAATGTTAGATTAGTCTCAGCTGAGCAACATGCTGCTGCTGCTGCTAAGTCACTTCAATCGTGTCCGACTCTGTGTGACCCCAGAGACGGCAGCCCACCAGGCTCCCCCGCCCCTGGGCTTCTCCAGGCAAGAGCACTGGAGGGGGTGTCATTTCCTTCTCCAATGCAGGAAAGTGAAAAGTGAAAGTGAAGTTGCTCAGTCATGTCCGACTCCCAGCGACCCCATGGACTGCAGCCCACCAGGCTCCTCCTTCCATGGGACGTTCCAGGCAAGAGCACTGGAGTGGGAGCCACTGCCTTCTCCGTGAGCAACATAATGATGCTGCATTTTTATAGATTAAGCACCTCGCAAAGTTTTTACAATATTGTTGGCTCTATTCCTTGTGCTGTGCAGTCCATCTCTGTGACTTATTTATCTGGGTTTGTGTGTCTTAATCCACTTCATGATTCCCTTCATCCTTCTCACCTCTGGAAGCCACTAGTTTGTTCTCCGTATCTGTGTCTTTTTGTTGTTTTGCTACATTTGTCTGTTTTGTTTTTTAGATTCTACATACAAGTGAAAACACAGTATTAGTCTTTTTCCATCTAATATTTCATTAAACATAATACTTTCCAGGTCCATCCACGTTGTTACAAATGTTAGCACTTCATTCCCTTTCTTTTTAACTGAAGTACAGTTGGTTTACGATGTTCTATCAACTTTAAGTATACAATAGTGTGACTTGCCATTCTATAGCCTAAGCTCCGTTTGCAGTTAGTATAGCACAGTACAGCATAGTATATATAGTGTAGTATAGTATAGCATAGATAGTATAGCACAGTATAGTATAGTATAGATAGTATAGTGTAGATTAGTATAGTATAGTATAGATAGTATAGTATAGTATATAGTATAGATAGTATAGTATAGTATATAGTATAGTNAAAAAAAAAAAAAAAAAAAACCTTTCCTGACAGTAGGAGCATCATTTTAGAGCAAGAACCTGGAGGAAGTTACCAAATTCTAGAGCAAGGCCTGGCCAGCTAGCAGCGTTTGTGTTAATACAGTTCTTTCGCTAAAGTAAGGTACTGGGCTAGGAGAACAACAGTATGTTTTTTAACGATAGTCTTTAAACAGTGGTTTCCCCCTTAACCACGCTGTCATTTCAGTGTTTGGAAAACACGAGTGTGGTGATGTCCTCTGCGTCCTCAGTCGTGTCCAACTCTTTATGACCCATGACTGCAGCCCACCAGGCTCCTCTGCCCGTGGGATTCTCCGGGCAAGAGCACTGCAGCGGGCAGCCGTCTCCTCCTCCAGAGGCTCTCCCTGACCCCGGACTGAACCCATGCTTCCTGCTTTGGCAGGCAGATGCCTCACCACTGAGCCACCTGGGAAGCCAGTATGGTGACCGTTAGT
Organism: Antidorcas marsupialis; assembly: GCA_006408585.1. Classification (NCBI taxonomy): domain Eukaryota; kingdom Metazoa; phylum Chordata; class Mammalia; order Artiodactyla; family Bovidae; genus Antidorcas; species Antidorcas marsupialis. The sequence goes on along the minus strand of SJYB01003195.1, from coordinate 52,618 downwards.
TAATTACCTAAAGAAGCTGTTCAGGCTACATTTGAAGGGGTGTTTAATGAGAGACAGGAGTCATGGCTGATCATCAGCCCAACAGCAATTGGTACAGAATTAAACACAGATCTGAGTGCAGTGCTGGAAGGACATTCTGGCCAAACAGTATTAGTGCAATTATGCCAAACTAAGCAGTGTGACAAGGCCTCCCAGGCGGCACAGTGGGAACAAATCCTGCCAACGCAGGAGACATGGGTTCAACCCCTGGGTCAGGAAGATCTCCCTCCTTCTCCCCTAGAGAAGGAGATGGCAATCCACTCCAGTATTCTTGCTTGGAAAATTCCATGGACAGAGGAGCCTGGCAGGCTACAGCCCATAGGGTCTCAAAAGAATCAAACACAGTTGGGTACACACACACAACTAGTGTGACAGCATTCAGAGAAGAGTGACTCACACAACACTCAGTTGAGTTAGGGTCTGCCATCATACCTATTTGTCATCAAGAAGACAATTCTTCTGTTTAAGAGACATCTTTACTGCTATCTGAAAACAGAATTATTCATCTGTTTCTCTTTTGCTGTCTCACATACAGGGTTATTGTTACCATCTTTCTAAAGTCCATATATATGGGTTAATATAATGTATTGGTATTTTTCTTTCTGGCTNTGGCAGGCTACAGCCCATAGGGTCTCAAAAGAATCAAACACAGTTGGGTACACACACACAACTAGTGTGACAGCATTCAGAGAAGAGTGACTCACACAACACTCAGTTGAGTTAGGGTCTGCCATCATACCTATTTGTCATCAAGAAGACAATTCTTCTGTTTAAGAGACATCTTTACTGCTATCTGAAAACAGAATTATTCATCTGTTTCTCTTTTGCTGTCTCACATACAGGGTTATTGTTACCATCTTTCTAAAGTCCATATATATGGGTTAATATAATGTATTGGTATTTTTCTTTCTGGCTTACTTCACTCTGTATAATAGGTTCCAGTTTCATCCACCTCATTAGAACTGATTCAAATGTATTCTTTTTAGTGGCTGAGTAATACTCCATTGTATATATGTATCACAGCTTTCTTATCCATTCATCTGCTTGGGGCTGGTGCATTGAGATGACCTAGAGGGATGGTATGGGGAGGGAGGAGGGAGGGGTGTTCAGGATGGGGAACACGTGTATACCTGTGGCGGATACATGTTGATATATGGCAAAACCAATACAATATTATAAAGTAATTAACCTCCAATTAAAATTTAAAAATTTATATTAAAAAACAGAATTATTTAGAAACTTTACGTTTTGTTCATTTGTAAAATGTGCTACGATTTGGTCACCATTTTCTAGTTCTCTGCCTTTCTCCAAAATCTACGGTTCCCAGTAAACTCATCCATCTGCCTTATTTCAGTCTTTAATTGACGTTATGATGGAAGATTTGCAAAGCCTTTGTTTCCCCCAAGCAACAGCAGGAGCAACAGAGAGAGCTGGGCAGTCAGACGAAATTCTGTCTCTGCCCTTCTTAGCTGCTAACCACAGGCAACAGCTACCACTAATCTCCAACTTCCCCAGACACTTGGCATCTCAGGTTACCCTTTATCAGTGTGTTGTGGAGATTAAATGAGATAACAAAAGTAGACTGCTTGGTATTGATACAATGCCCGGTACACAGAAGGAGAAAAACAGTGAGAGAGCCTTACTCCCTTTCTCCATCCATGATAAAACACTTCTTCAAATACAAAATGCTCAGAACTGGGTACACTTGCTAATTTGTAAACAGTAACTTCCTCCATTCTGAATAATTTACTACTATGGATTACTGAAAGGATGTCACTATTACCACCTAGCTAACTATCCTCAAACACAAGAGGAAATATGGACTCCCATTAAAAATGCAAACAAACAAACAAAAAGTTGAAAAAGGAAATCCAGGTAAAATGTGAAAGAAACAAAAACCAAAATCACAGAAAATAAAGTTTTAATTGCATGATGTTCTTAAATAATCAGGTTTGGTTCCCCCTCTCACCCCCAACCTCCATCACCGCTGTTTATGTCAGTAAGGTTGGCCTCAATTCTGTGATTTTTTTTTACTTTGGGATGTGATGACCTTATTTTTGTGGAAAATTGCTTGGAATTGTCTTAAGGTAATAGCCATTCTAGCGTAAACATACACTGTGATTTGTTTTCGATTTGTCTTCGGCTTTTCTTTTGCCAGGAGAGGTTGTGCACGCTTTCAGAGAGACTCCTCCGCTCTCACTGCTGTTTTTCCTGAGAGATCCGCCTGGCAGTGTTATTTTATGGGTTACTTTATGCTTTGTGATTTTTCTGTGATTGACTTCTTGCACTTAAGCTAAAGGGATTTACTGATGTTAACTGAGGTTGTTTCATTCCCGTGAAAAGCTCAGGCTTTAACTAGACAAATCTCCGATTGATAAAGATGCTTCAGATTCTAGATGACATCGAAATATACACAGAATTTTATAGTAGGAGGTTTGAAAAACAGCTAAGAAAAGCAGAAGAGATGCACATTTTAACATCATTCTTCAGCTCACTGCAGATTTCTAGAGTTTACTGAGAATGCGTTTCTTGACTCTTAAGAATAATAATGAATTGACTAATTTTGTGTGCTACAGTTGCCTCATTCTAACATAAGAGATTTAAACTAGATGAGAGAATGGCTTAGTAAATGGGAAAACTTTCGTCAGATGTAAAGTGTCTGTAGATATTTACTAGCTAACCCCAAATGGCCCCAGTAACCCCTGTCTCCTAGTGCTCATTCTGCTTGTAGTGTGTGTCCATATTAAACAGCGCTAGCCTGTTTAACCTACAGAATGCTATAGAGAAAATTATGGGGATTTCTAAGGTTAGATGATGAGAGTATCACAGCTTATGTCTCATTCTCGCTGGGATCATTTGCTCTGGGGGAAGCCAGCTTCTATGATGTGAACACATACAAGTAGCTCTGAGAATCGATGCAGGCATCTTGATTGTAACCTCATAGAGACTCTGAGTCAGAACCATCCAGCTAAGGCAATTCCAAAGTCTCAGTCCACAGAAACTATCCAAGACAATCAATCTCTATTGTTGGCTACAGCCAGTAAGTCTGGGGGCAATTCATTATGTCTCTATAGTTAACAGATACAGAACGCCGGTTCACTCATTTATGCCTCCAATGCTTATAAAATATCATGTACCAGGCACTGACGTAGAAAGTCAGGAATGAAGTAAAGGTAACGTGAAAGTGAACGTCACTCAATTGTGTCCCACTCTTTGCGACCCCATGGACTATACAGGCCATGGAATTCTCCAGGCCAGAATACTGGAGTGGGTTGCCTTTCCCTTCTCCAGGAGATCTTCCCAACCCAGGGATCGAACCCAGGTCTCCCGCATTGCAGGCAGACTCTTTACCAGCTGAGCCACCAGAGGAGTGCAAACAAAGGTAAAGAAGCATACAATTCACTGAGAAAGAAATAGTGTAAGAGCAAAACAAAAACCCTGTTTTGTTGGCTTGCTGAATTATAACAACTTTAACTGTAAAAGCCCTATTGCCCTAATTCTTTATGATTAAGCAGCATTTAAAGACTCCTTGGGAAAACACAAAGCAGAAGGAAAGAAACTCACCTCAGCAACCTGGATACATGAACAGTGATGATCACAACTTGCATTTTATTTCAAAATGTGTCCAAGCCAACTAATTTGATCAAAAACATACCTCAGAGTCAAATGCTCAATCCTTGGCCTAGACGTTTTCCCTTATATGGCTCAAATCAAAGCTCCTTACTTTGGCTTCCCTCTTCACCAGAGACAGACGGAGAGATGGTATACCAATTTGTTTCATTAGCAGGAAGAGAGAAACTAAATGCAAGCTAAAGAAAACAGAGCAAAGCAACCCATCTTTTTATAGACATGTGTACGGTGCACTTCTTACTACATTTTGAAACCATCCACAGCAACTTATAGCATCTATCCGAGTTTCAAGCCTTGGGAAGATTTGTGCTCTGTGGTTTAAATAATGCATTTTACAGATTTAGCAAAGGTTACGGATAAAGCAGCTTACCCTCAGTCCCAGAACTTGTTAATTCAAGAAGCAGAAATATATAACACAGAATTCCAGTGCGGTTGAATTTCCAAAATCCCTAAGTGGCATCTCTGACAGTTTAAGAATCACCAGGAACGGAGACGTGGCTGAGCTCAGAGCTCTGGAGATTCTAATCTATGTTGATGCTGTCAACATCCTGTTGTTCCCTGAGTAAAAGTGTCAAATGTCTCCTTGATACACAAGATGCCAAAGAGTGAAATAACTCCTCTCAGCCCACAAAAAGAGATAATGTGTGAATCTGACTAGTGTCACTTCAGAAAGCTGTGTGGTAGTCCTTCAGCACTACACTTTTGAGAGCATGAAGAATAGCAGTCTTGCCACAGGGCAATAAGGCCCTAAGATATAACTTTGAAACCGGCAATGGTTCCCACATCTAGAGTCAAAAAAACCAAGATCTTGTAAAGCCCCTGAAAATGAGGTGCTGGAACTGGATGGCCTTTGATATCCAAAACTTTTCCCCAGGAAGAAACGGACGGAGGCTGACAACAGCTCCTGTCAGCGTTTGTACCATTTGATATTGCTGCAAAGGCAAGATCTCCAAGCCCGAATAGCCAGCTTTCATGTCCTTGTTTCTTAACAGAAATTTTAGGGCGCGTCCTAGTGCCAGAATGAATTTCATGATGTTCAGGACTTACTCACAGAAGCACTGTTGACATTTTTTTAGGTTTAAATTTTATATTCAAAGAAACAAATATGGAAATATGACTTTCTTCCTAATTTCATATATGAATAATGTTATTCCATTTAAAAGCTAGTAAAAAAGACAACAATCTTCATTTTTTCTTTGTTGGATTAATTTAAATGAAACAAAATAACCCCTCTCAGAAAGTATTACTTACAACCCAATTATAAATCACATTTAAATCCACTTACAATTTTAATAATTCTCCTTTATTTTTATGTTTTTCAAATGTAGGATTTAACAAGCGAAATCTCTCCAAGTGCTTAAACAAAACTTTAGAGAACCTGGGAAGTTAAACATATAAATACAGTTACTCAAGTTATTTTGATCATCCCAATGCAATTTGGATGTTGACCAAATCACTGTATACTTTCCATCTTGAAACGATGTCTAAAATCAATTGTGTACTTTAAATTATAAATTTTGAGCTAATAAAATATCAGTTTAATGTCAAATTAACTTAAACATTACACATATTCAAAATGCCAGTTATATATATTATTACCAACTCTTAACACCAAAGTGTGAATGTAGTAGGTTTCATTTATAATGCCATTTTTATTTTCAATACTAACCTTTCCATATTGGAAAGACATCTGTCTAATAAGGAAATACTTGAGCATCTCAGACGTGCTGGCTGCCATCTCAAAAAGCTGGGGTTGCCAATCATCCTGTGAAATAATATCTAGGGTAATACATCCTTCACCAAAGAGGGATTCACTGAACCATGTTTCACAGTCACTTTGCTAACTGAGGACTGCAGGCTATACTTTACAGATAGGACATTAACTTTAGTAAGTTAAGGATTAAAACATTATGATTCAATATTTTACTTCAGTATATGAATATCCAGATACTGCTAAAATTGTAAATAACTTTTTTACTGAATTATTTTCTCAATTATTTTCACTTTTCGTATTCCCAAGTCTTACTGTCACCTTAATGACATCCTACTGCATTCTCCATTCATCTCACAGCTTTGGTGGTGCAGAATTTTGATGTCATCAATGAAATGTGGAAGAGAGGTTTGTAAAATAATCAGTACAGAAGTGCAGAAAATAAGTACATGTACAACTGGAGGACTTTCGGTAGATTTAATACTATCACTGAGTCGCACCTAGAATGCTGGAGCAGAGTTAGTGGCCTATAGATCTTTATAAGATGCTTTGCCAAAATTAGATATGTCACAGAAGTGATATCCATTCTTCACATCATCCCTTTTGATGGACAGAAGATATTTTTATTTAATTATTTTTCAGTTCAGTTCAGTCACTCAGCCGTGTCCGACCCTTTGGGACCCCCTGAACTGCAGCATGCCAGGCCTCCCTGTCCATCACCAACTTCCAGAGTCCACCCAAACCCATGTCCATCAAGTCAGTGATGCCATCCAGCCATCTCATCCTCTGTCGTCCCCTTCTCCTCCTGCCCCCAATCCCTCCCAGCATCAGGGTCTTTTCCAGTGAGTCAGCTCTTCCTATCAGGTGGCCAAAGTATTGGAGTAATTATTTTTACAATTAATATGAACAAAGGTATTCAGCTTATGAATTTACCCTTAAAACAGATCTTGATGGAATTGAATATTGCCTCCATGGTGAGTGAGTGAGTGAGTGAGTGAAGTCGTTCAGTCGAGTCCAACTCTTTGCGACCCCATGAACGGTAGCCCACCAGGCTCCTCCATCCATGGGATTTTCCAGGCAAGAATAGTGGAGTGGGGTTGCCATTTGCTTCGCCAGGAGATCTTCCCGACCCAGGGACTGAACCCAGGTCTCCCGCATTGTAGGCAGAGGCTTTACAGTCTGAGCCACCAAATGGAAATTCAACTACGTATAATAGAAAGGTTACATTTCCGGTGCCAGTTCAGTGACAAGGAACCATTTCGTAAAAGATAACAGCATTCTGGTGGGAATGTTGTCCCGAGGAATGAGCCACCTGGACGCGCCTCGGCGCGCTCAGCAGAGCTTTTTGCTCCCTTCTGGAATTGGGGCTGCAAGACTTGCAGCAGCCTGCGAGACTGCCCGGGACCGCCCTCCGCCCACTCTGCAGGCGCAGCGCCGCAGGCCCGGCCCTGGGACAGCGTCCGCTCGGCCTCCGGCCCGGGCCGCCTGGACCCGGGCCGCCTGGACCCGGGCCGCCTGGACCCCGGGCCGCCTGGACCCCGGGCCGCCTGGGCCGCGGCGGAGCTCCGCGCGAACTCGCCCCTGCGCTGGTCGCTTCCGTGTCCCGGGTTTCACTTTTTATAAACCCCGGCTGTATGGGAGTAGGCCTACTTCAACGACCTCAGCTTAATTAACATCACCCAGAAAGGCTCCCAAACGAGGTCGCCTCGTGAGGGTCACAGCAGGAGTGCAGACGCCAGCATGCGAGCCTTAGGGGACTCGGCTCGTGGCCCGGCCTCCCGGGCTCGCTCGGAGCAGAAGGCCCTGCCGAGCGACTTGAAACCGAGCAGCAGCCGGTGCTAAGTCATCATCCCTCCAGGAGCGAAGTGTCCTGAAACCGAAGATACAGGCAGCTTTCTTGAAGGTAAAAGGTGGAATACGGCGGTGCTGGAGAGACTCGCTGGAGAGGGAAACGGCACCCACGCCAGGGCTCTTGCCTGGAGAAGCCCAGGGACGGGGGGCCTGGGGGGCTGCCGTCTGCGGGTCGCACAGAGTCAGCAGCAGCAGCAGCAGGAGAGACTCGTGAGTACAAGTCACTGGCCTGCCCATGAGGGAAGATTTAAGGGAGCAGCCATTCAAATGCTTCCATATTCTAGAAAGAGTTTAAGAAGAGAGACAATTTTTGGAGAAGACCGTACTACCTCCGGGGCTTCCCTGACGGCTCAGTTGGTAAAGAATTCGCCTGCAATGCTGGAGACCTGGGTTCCATCCCTGGGTGGGGAAGATCCCCTGGAGAAGGTAAAGGCTACCCACTCCAGTATTCAGGCGCAGAGTCAGACACAACTGAGCGAGCAGCTTTCACGCTGATTAAGTATTCTTGCTTGGGAAATGGACAATGGGATGGGTAAAATCCCCAGGAGGCGGCCCTCAAGTTTCTGGATTTGGGGCTCCTGCTCTGCTGCCCGCTACAGGCCCCGAGTCACACTTCACTTTGAGGAACTATCTTGTCAAAAGCCAAGCACTTTTTTTTGGACTCATCCAGAAGGATTCCACATCAGTCATTCAGTTCACTTGTTCAGTCATGTCCGAGTCTTAGAGACCCACGGACTGCAGCGTACCAGGATTCCTTGTCCATCAAAAAATCCTGAAGCTTTCTCAAACTCGTGTCCACAGTGTCAGTGATGCCAGCCAACCATCTCATCCTCCGTCGTCCCCTTCTCCTCCCACCTTCAATCTTTCCCAGCTTCAGAGTCCCTTCCACTGAGTCAGTTCTTCACATCAGCTGTCCAAAGTATTGGTGTTTCAGCTTCAGCATCAGTCCTTCCAATGAATATTCAGGACTGATTTCCTTTAGGATGGACTGGTTTGATCTCCTTTCAGTCCAAGGAACTCTCAAGAGTCTTCTGCAACACCACAGTTCAAAAGCATCAATTCTTTGGCACTCAGCTTTCTTTATAGTCCAACTCTCACATGCACACATGACTACTGGAAAAGCCATAGCTTTGACTAGATGGACTTTTGCCCACAAAGTAATATTTCTGCTTTTTAGTATGTTATGTAGGTTTATTATAGTTTTTCTTTCAAGGAGCAAGCATCTTTTAATTTCATGGCTGCAGTACTAGCCCTGATTCAATATTTTATTTCAGTATATGAAATAGTGATGCTTTCTAAGGCCCACTTGACTTTGCATTCCAGGATGTCTGGCTCTAGGTGAGTGATCACACCATCATGATTATCTGGGTCATGAAGATCTTTTTTGTATAGTTCTTCTGTGTATTCTTGCCACCTCTTCCTAATATCTTCTGCTTCTGTTAGGTCCATACCATTTCTGTTTTCTATTGAGCCCATCTTTGCATGAAATGTTCCCTTGGTGTCTCTAATTTTCTTGACGAGATCTCTAGTCTTTCCCATTCTATTGTTTTTCTCTATTTCTTTGCACTGATCACTGAGGCTTTCTTATCTCTCCTTTCTGTTCTTTGGAACTCTGCATTCAAATGGGTGTATCTTTCCTTTTCTCCTTGGCCCTTTGCTTCTCCTCTTTTCACAGCTATTTGTAAGGCCTCCTCAGACACCCACTTTGCCTTTTTGCATTTCTTTTTCTTGGGCATAGTTTTGATCACCTCCTCCTATACAATGTCATGAACCTTGGCCTGTATTTCTTCAGGCACCCAGTCTATCAGATCTATTTCCTTGAATCTATTTCTCACTTCCACTGTATAATCATAAGGGATTTGATTTAGGTCATACCTGAATGGTCAAGTGGTTTTCCCTACTTTCTTCAATTTAAGTCTAAATTTGGCAATAAGGAGTTTATGATCTGAGGCACAGTCAGCTCCTTGTCTTGTTTCTGCTGACTGTATAAGGTTTAATCAGTCTGATTTCGGTGTTGACCATTGGGTGATGCCCATGTGTAGAGTCATCTCTTGTGTTGTTGGAAGAGGGTGTTTGCTATGACCAGTGCATTCTCTTGGCAAAACTGTTAGCCTTTGACCAGCTTCGCTTTTACTCCAAGGCCAAATTTGCCTGTTACTCCAGGTATCTCTTGACTTCCTACTTTTGCATTCCAGTCCCCTATGATGAAAAGGACATCTTTTTTTGGTGTTAGTTCTAGACGGTCTTGTAAGTCATCATAGAACCGTTCAGCTTCAGCTTCTTCAGCATTAGTGGTCGGGGCATAGACTTGGATTACTGCCTTGTCTAATTCAGGGAAACTACGAGCCATTGCCGTGTAGGGTCATCCAAGTTGGACGGGTCACAGTGGGGCATTCTATCAAAACATGGTCCACTGGAGAAGGGAATGGCAAACCACGTCAGCATTCTTGCCTTGAGAGCCCCGTGAACCGTGTGAGCAGATCCCACGTGCTGCAGAGCTGCTGAGCCCTGAGCCCCAGCATCAGACCCTGTGCTCTGGGGCCCCGGGAGCCACGGAGCCCCAGAGCCCGTGCTCCACGAGAGAAGCCACACAGGGGATTAGCAGACCCAGCACTGCCGAAAAGAAACAGGCAGAGAAGCAAAAATAAGATTATCAAAACGAGAATTCAGTCAAAGCACTGTACAGTTAACTGGTGGAAAAAAACAAAAGCCTGATATGCATTGAGAACTTAAATTCCCAGAATATGTGTGCTTTTGTACATAACTGTGACTTAATCTTTACTGCTCTGTGAGACATTTGTTACTATAACACTAGATACATTATCTTAAAGGGGAACTGGGGAGACTGAATGATCTGCCTGGGAGAGTAAACATACCAACACCTGGCCTTTGCTTTTGTGTAGCTCTTTGTTCAAGTGTTTTTCTGACTCAATTCACAGTGTTACAACATGCCCTACTTCAGAGTAAATTCTCTAATGTCCCAGATATTTTATCATCCTAAATAATAGGGTTAAAATTTAAGTATCTGAATCTGAGTTAAGGTTCAGAATAGTTTTCTTCCCCCTACTGTTCTCAGGACACAGAGCAATGCTATGTTGAAATCAAACACTGGATGCAAATGGATTCGATGGATCCCAGTATGGATCTAATTGGATTCAATGGATCCTGCATATATAAGTTTCGTGCTCCTCCTTGTGCACCTCATCTGACTAGCCCAGGTCACAGCTTCCTCACATGCCAAAAGGAGAACGTTGCCCTTTCTACCTCAGCAAAGGGCTGTGTGCCTCACACTCCTGCATGTGGGCACATGTCAGCTTAGCATGCACTCCACAGAGGTGCTTGAGCTTCATGCATGCCTTATTCTAGATTCTCCCACGTGCATATGCACCCTGGTTTTAATACGATCACAGATTATATCAAAGAGAAAGAACACCGGTATTTCCTATTGAAAAAAAAAAAGTATGATTATACTAAAAATCTTAAAAACAATGATACTCCAAAAGAGAAGATGCAAATAGTAGAAGGGAAATTGATTCTTGATGCAAGAACTTACTCAAATGAGAAGACATGAACTTAAATGCATTTTAATTGCGTTAATTTAATCCAAATATGTAATGTTTCTTGCCAAATGGTTATAAGACAACCACTACTGCCACTACTGTTGCTGTTCTGCCTTTGAAAAGCAGAGCAGAATCATGGTGTGAGTTCTGCCCCTACATATAGAACCGTGGCATACAATGTTTACCAACTCCCTACAAAAACATTTAGAAATCACGCGTAATGCAGCAGGAAGCCAGCTTTTTCTCTCTGGGTAATATTATCATCAATGATGTCAACTTTTTTTCTCACATTTATGCAACTCTCATGTGAGTTTGTCCCCCTGTCACTGGCATTTTTTATTTTCACTGAAATTTCAAAATGCAAAATAAATAAGGAAAGTAAATAGTTTTGTTTCAAAAACCTGTAACTCAATCCTTATGATTAGAACAACTGAATCTTTATTAGGGCTTCCGGGGTGGCTCAGACCACAACTCTGCCTACAATGCAAGACACCTGGGTTCAGCCCCTGAGTCGAGAAGGTCCCCTGGGGAAGGGAACGGCTGCCCACCCCAGGATTCTGGCCTGGAGAATCCCATGGAATGAGAAGCCCATGGAGTCCAGCGCAATTTTCATGAACTTGCATGTATGTGCCAAGTCACTTCAGTCAGGCCTGCCTCGCCGCCACCCTGTGGACTAAGCTATTTTCTGCCTTCCATCTGTTTCTCTCAAACTATCACATCCTAAGAGAACTGTGCAAAGCCCAGTCTGACCAATTCACTCCCTTTTTAAACATACTTTTCATTTACAGCCATCAACTACAAGGTGAAGTCAAATTTCCCTCGAGGGACGTGCAATTCTTTTCATGAACAGGCTTCTGCTTGTCTCTTCAGGGCTCCCTCCTCTCCCCACCTTACTCTTCCCGATTCAGTCACACACAACTGGTGACATCTCAAGATTAGAAAGTCACCTCCATTTGTCTTTGTCAGGTGTTCATCCCTCTCCACTTCTGAGCTTCTCTACAGCTCTTTTCTTCATTTAGAGAATGTTTATTCAACTTTCAAGAACCAGAATCATCTCCACAAGAGAACTTTCCAGAAAGTCATCCCTAACCTTCCTCACCAATTTGAGCCCCCAGTAGTCATAATAATAAGTTGTATTATTTAATGATATAATTCTAGTTCTAGGCTAACCATTTCACATACATTATGTAACCCAGACAACACGCATATGAAGTAGTTAATATCACTATCCTTTTATGCATAATGAGATAGAAATATAGAAAGGTTAATTAACATGCAAAAGACCACACAGCTAGTCCACTGCAAAACTGAGAATCTAAATTCATTTAGTCTGATTCCAGAGTTCATCAGCTTTACCATCTCTATAGATACTGTTTCTTATAAATGACGCTGAATGGTATCTTTAAATATTCCTTTCCCTACCAAGATTTACCAGGGGAGAAAGGTCAGGACATTTATACTTTTTTCTACATTATATTTTATAGTGTTAAATTAATGCTTGGTAAACTTAATCATGCTTTATTTTTTTAATTATATTATTTTATTAAATAATTACTTAAAACTTTTCAAGGGAAAAATTACATACTTATTGGAATAAAANTAAATGACGCTGAATGGTATCTTTAAATATTCCTTTCCCTACCAAGATTTACCAGGGGAGAAAGGTCAGGACATTTATACTTTTTTCTACATTATATTTTATAGTGTTAAATTAATGCTTGGTAAACTTAATCACGCTTTATTTTTTAAATTATATTATTTTATTAAATAATTACTTAAAACTTTTCAAGGGAAAAATTACATACTTATTGGAATAAAAAATATCTCATATAAATTGTTCTTATAGAAAGACTTTAAAGTAAATCAATAAAAGCCATGTACATAGTCAAGTTATTAAATTACATATAATCAAATGCAACATTTTTTATAAATCATGCAATAATATGAAACATTTCGTGAACACAGATTCTAGTACCCCTTCCAGGTGAGGCCTGTCTTTCCTTGGATGTTTAGAATCAATGATGCAGAACAGGCAAATAGATTGACCTCTAAGATTAATGATTAAGCATTGTCTAACTCAGAACTTCATGATAAGAAAAGCAAAATATAAAATGTGATATACATGCTTTCTACTCTCAGTTCAGTCCTTAAGTCGTGTCCGACTCTTTCCAACCCCATGAACCACAGCATGCCAGGCCTCCATGTCCATCACCAACTCCCAGACTTTACTTAAACCCATGTCCATTGAGTCGGTGATGCCATCCAACCATCTCATCCTCTGTTGTCCCCTGCCCCTCCTGCCCTCAATCTTTTCCAGCATCAGGGTCTTTTCAAATGTGTCAGCTCTTCACATGAGGTGGCTAAAATATTGGAGTTTCAGCTTCAACATCAGTCCTTCCAATGAACACCCAGGACTGATCCTTTAGAATGGACTGATTGGACCTCCTTGCAGTCCAAGGGACTCTCAAGAGTCTTCTCCAACACCACAGCTCAAAAGCATCAATTCTTCAGTACTCAGCTTTCTTTATAGTCCAACTCTCACATCCATACATGACCACTGGAAAAACTGTAGCCTTGACTAGACGAACCTTTGTTGACAAAATAATCTCTCTGCTTTTCAATATGCTATGTAGGTTGGTCATAACTTTCCTTCCAAGGAGTAAGTGTCTTTTAATTTCATGGCTGCAGTCACCATCTGCAGTGATTTTGGAGCCCAGAAAAATGAACTCAACCACTGTTGCCACTGTTTCCCCATCTATTTCTACTAGGTAACATTTTAATTAAGATCATAATTTAATAGTAATTTCATAGTAATAAAAATCATAACATTTTAATAGTAAGTATATTATTTTTAAGTTATATATTAATATATTCAAGTTATTTGAAGCCAGGCTTCAATAGTACATGAACCATTAACTTCCAGATGTTCAAGCTGGATTTAGAAAAGGGAGAGGAACCAGAAAACAAATTGCCAGCATCTGTTGGATCATCAAAACAGTGAGAGAGTTCCAGAAAAACATCTCCTTCTGCCTTGTTGGCTATGCCAAAGCTTTTGACTGTGTGGACCACAACAAACTGTGGAAAATTCTTAAAGAGAAGGGAATACCAGACCACCTGACCTGCCTCCTGAGAAATCTGTATGTAAGTCAAGAAGCAACAGTTAGAACTGGACATGGAACAACAAACTGGTTCCAAATAAGGAAAGGAGTATGTCAAGGCTATATATTGTCACCCTGCTTCTTTAACTTATATGCAGAGTACATCATGAGAAATGCTGGGCTGGAAGAAGCACAAGCTGGAATCAAGATTGCCCAGAGAAATATCAATAACCTCAGATATGCAGATGACACCACTCTTATGGCAGATAACAAAGAACTAGAGAGCCTCTTGATGAAAGTGAAAGAAGAGAGTGAAGAAGCTGGCTTAAAACTCAACATTCAAAAAACTAAGATCATGGCTTCTGGTCCCATCACTTCATGACAAATAGATGAAGAAACAGTGGAAACCGTGGCTGACTTTATTTTTTGGGCTCCAAAATCACTAGAGATGGTGACTACAGTCATGAAATTAAAAGACGTTTACTCCTTGGAAGAAAAGCTATGACCAACTCAGACAGCATGTTAAAAAGCAGAGACATTACTTTGCCAAGAAAATTCCGTTTAGTCAAGGCTATGGTTTTTCCAGTAGTCAAGTATGAATGTGAGAGTTGGGCTATAAAGAAAGCTGAGTGCTGAAGAATTGATGCTTTTGAACTGTGCTGTTGGAGAAGACTCTTGAGAGTCCCTTGAACTGCAAGGAGATCCAACCAGTCCATCCTAAATGAAATCAGTCCTGAATATTCATTGGAAGGACTGATGTGGAAACTGAAACTCCAATAGTTTGGCCACCTGATGTAAAGAACTAACTCATTGGAAAAGACCCTGCTGCTGGGAAAGATTGAAGGCAGGAGGAGAAGTGGACAACAGAGGATGAAATGGTTGGATGGCATCACTGACTTAATGGACATGAGTTTGAGCAAGCTCTGAGAGTTGGTGATGGACAGGGAGGCCTGGTGTG
>SJYB01003195.1:0-37237 GCA_006408585.1 Antidorcas marsupialis | reverse complement strand
AATAACACAACTAACAAAATATCATGTATCTTATTAAATGTACATCCTTATTTTATAATCAACAATGTATAATTGTATAAATAGGTACATTTAAACATAATAGTTAAATAGAAAGATTTACCTACTTGACAATGATCTAGGCTAGGGATTTTTGTCATATATTTGCTTGTGTTTGTCTTCTTGAAGGTAATTATTCCTTTGTTAGTTTGCTTGGTTGATTGGTCAGTTGACTTTCTCTGGCTGAGCCTCAGTGTCTTGGTTCTCCCAACCTGCGCTCCCTGCACTGAAACACAGAGACTTAACCCCTGGACCACCAGGGAGGCCCCCTGTCCAAGTTATTCTTAATGTCCAACTGTGACCGCTAACAGGTCCCTGGGATATAGTTCTTATGTTGACTAGTTTTTAACATTTCCAAATTGTTAATAGATAGCCAACAGGCTGTTGATAGCAAACAAATAATATACACGTAATTACTTTAATTTTCTACCACAAATAACATAGTTTTCTCCATGGTTAATATACTGTGTTACAGAATTGCGTCAAGATTTTTACTAATTTCAACCCCTCAGATCAGGCATGCTCATTTGCTACAACTCTAAACACCAGGACAAAATGAAAAGTTCCTCGAATATAAGTCTTACATTGGAATCACACCTTCACCTGTCCATCTCTGTGACAGACCACAGCAAAAGAACATTTTTCTCCAGGTCGCTACTAGAAGAAAATTAAAAGAATGAGAGAGGAAAAGATGGCAGAGGAATAGGATGGGGAGAACACTTTCTCCCTCACTACTTCACCAAAAGAACATTTCAACGCTGAGTAAATTCCACAAGGCAGCTTCTGATTGCTGGCAGAGGACATCAGGCATCCAGCAAAGCAGATCATTGGTTTCAAAACCAGGTAGGAACAATTATAAAGGACGAAAATAGAGACAAAGGAGGTAGGGAGGGAGCCCCGTCCTGGGAAGGGAATCCCGTCCCAGGAAGAGACTCTTAAAAAGAGAGGTCTCCTAAGATTGGGAAACATTCTCGCAGCCGTGTCTGGGGCGAGCCCTGGAAGCACAGAGGGCAACATAACAGGAAGGAAGAATAAATAAATAATTAAAACCAACAGATTACGAATTCAACAGTAAAACCCCCAGCGGATAAGCAGCGCAAACGCCTGCTTCCAACAGTAGCAGTGGGGGTTGGGCAGGGAGGAGCGAGGCGCCCGCGACAGTGCTTTCTAAGAACTGGGCCGCGGGAGGCATAGGCTGCAGGGCTCTTCTCGAGAATCAGTCGTAACGGGGCCAGAATCGGGTCTGCGCGTGGCTAGAATGAACTATCTTGGTCTAACAAACCAGACTGTGGGATAGCTAAGACGCGAAACGCTCGAACATAAGACACCAACAGGCCCGCGCACAGAACAAAGGACGGATCGGAAAAGGCCGGCTGCAGACCATCCCCCTCCGGAGACAGGCAGCCAGAGCCTTGAGTGCTGGAAGGGGGCAATCGCAGCTCAGGAGAGACATTACCTGCCAAATTGCAAGCAGGTTTCTTTGCTAGTTAAGACTTCTGGGGGCTCTGAACAGTCATCATCTGCCGGAAAAAGAGCCCCAGCGGTACTCCCAGAAAATTGAGCGACCCGGAAAGGCCAGAAGTCGCAACAATTGTGCACGCCAAACTCCCTAGCTACTCGGACCTGGGAAGGGAACAAAGCCTCGGAGGGCTTCCTGAGCAGCTTGGACCGGGGAGGTGCATGAAGCCTTGGGCAGGCCCCAGATGGACAGCCTGAGTGTTGGGCGCCATGAGAAGGAGCAAGCCNGGCTGAACACACCCCTCAGCAGGACTAAACTTTAGACAAGTTCCCTTCAGACTATACACCCTTGGTCTCCCTTTCCTTAGGGTAATTATTCTAGGACACAAAATTGGAGGTTTTTTCCACTGTTTCTTTGAAATGTAAATCTTCTCAGCCTCTTGCCAATTTTACAACCCAGGAATGTCTTTCACAAAACCCTGGGAACCATCCCTTTGAAATATAACCATCAAGAAAGATGGAGCCCCTAGCAAGCAGTCTCTGTGGGAGGGTAGGAGTCTAACTTCCATAAGCATCATAGCAAACACAGATGATGTAATCAACCAACCTCCTCCACAAAGTCCTAGTAGTTTTCCACTAGTTGACCCCAGAACTCAAAAATTCTCCACTTTTTCTTTCAGTAGAGTTCAACTCAGTCCCTCTCCCCTATTGCAATAACCTTGGATAAAGTCTTGCTTGCTGTGTAATGCGGCCAGTGTAGTGTCTTTTGGACACAAGAAACTCTTCACACAAGGCATTTTAATCTTCCTCTCCTCTTTATATGGTTACTACTGGAGTTAGAGAATGTATAGTTAGAATATTTTTTGACAAATAACCTCTTTGAGTTCCATTATTTAACCAAACTGCTTTACAGGAAAGCTGGATAGAGTAAGACCATGCATACCATGGGCAGCCATGCCGGATACGCCTAATGCATGATGTCATCATAGTAGTTTTATCTTTGATTCATATTTTATAAAGTAAACTAATTTCTGTTTCTCTGCTTCCCATTAATTTTTTCCTAAATTGATTCATCTATGTAATTTCCCTTGCCTAATTTGTTTTGCTGATTTGGGGTGGCCTTTTGTGTCAATTTACATAAATCTCTCCCATCTGTTCCCTCTTATTAATTATTTTGATATAAAATTGTCAATATTTCTATCACCTTATTAATGACAAATTCATATAAATTGGACTGAAAGGTGACTTAAACTGTTTAAACAATTTCTTTAATGGTGCCTTGGATCCCAAAAAAATATAGCAAAAAGAGCAGTAAGTAGAAATAAAGACAAATAAGTACATACTATGTTAGAAGGTTTTGAGTACATTGTAAAATAAAACAAACAAAATAAACAAGCAAACAAAAGGCAAATCAGGTAAGAAAACGAAAAAGAGAGAAGGCAGGGAAGGGAAGGAGGGGGACATGCCCATCTGTGTGTGAAGAATCCTTTTGGCAACGTGGCAACTGCTAACGTACGCTTCCCCTCATGTGCTCCACGAAGGACCCACAGCCAGCTCAGCCCCACAGTCTGTCCGACTCTTTGCGACCCCGTGGACTGCAGCACGCCAGGCCTCCCTGTCCATCACCAACTCCCAGAGTTTACTTAGCCTCGTGTCCATTGAGTCGGTGATGCCATCCAACCATCTCATCCTCTTCATGCCCTTCTCCTTCTGCCTTCAATCTTTCCCAGCATCAGGGTCTTTTCAAATGAGTCAGCTCTTCACATCAGGTGGCCAAAGTACTGAAGTTTCAGCTTTAGCATCATTCCTTCCTAAGAAATCCCAGGGCTGATCTCCTTCAGAATGGACTGGTTGGATCTCCTTGTAGTCCAAGGGACTCTCAAGAGTCTTCTCCAACACCACAGTTCAAAAGCATCAACTCTTCAGCGCTCAGCTTTCTTCACAGTCCAACTCTCACATCCATACATGACAACTGGAAAAACTATAGCCTTGACTAGATGGACCTTTGTTGACAAAGTAATGTCTCTGCTTTTCAATATGCTATCTAGTTTGGTCATAACTTTCCTTCCATGGAGCAAGCATCTTTTAATTTCATTGCTACAATCACCATCTGCAGTGATTTTGGAGCCCAAAAATATAAAGTCTGACACTGTTTCCATTGTTTCCCATTTATCTGCCGTGAAGTGATGGGACCAGATTCCATGATCTTAGTTTTCTGAATGTTGAGCTTTAAGCCAGAAGGATGCACAGTTGTCCACATTAAAGTGAAATATAACCTAAAACTCCATAATATTACTAGTCAAAGCATTTTTTGTAAAAAACTTTTGCATTATACACACCAAATAAATGAAATATTCAATATTTCGTTGAGAAGCAAATATGATACTTAAAAGAGGAAAATCAAAATGTCTAATTAATGAAATATGATATGAATATCATCTAATATAATCAGTTATATACACTTTATAGTACAAGCAAAGACATTGTAGAAACAAATCAAATTAACATGAGAATGACAGGGTCCTAAAACACTGAAGAACCAAATTCTAGAAGAAAAACATCAATTAGATTAAGAACTATCCTATATTCTTATTTTTCTAAGAATTAAGCATCATTAATTTTTTCAGCTTGTAGAGCTTACCAGACAGACTTTAATTTAGGTGACAGAAATAGCTTTAGGTTTGGAGTGATTTCTTTCCCTTTTTTCAGACAAACTAGAGATAACTCGCTTTTCAATTATTATTCCAGGTCTTGGATATAGTAATAGCTTTTTCCTTGAATTTAATGTATTCGTCTCTGTATGTGCATGGCGCTAGTTTATATTCTCACACACTTCAAACCAGCTTAAAGGGTGCAAAGGACTTTAAATTATCTATAGGGAACGATTTTTAAAAGAGGAGCTTGTCTCTATACTTTTAAAACAAAGAAAGTTAGGAATATAAATTCATAGATATAACTTAATGAAAAGTACAGAATAGTAGTTTGAATTATTCTGTTCGTAGAGTCATTGAATGTACGTGTGTGTGTTTGCATGTGTGTTTGTGTCTATATGAGGAGGAAAAAGGAACTGGAAATTGGAAATCCTTGGAACACAGTCACAGTGAAAGAGAGGTAACCCAGTCAATGAGGACAAAGATGCCCAGTTAAGAAATTCTGACATTTTCTTACCATGAGCAAATCACTCAGCAATCAGGTAGCTTGTCAATAAATAGCTGAATTTCAGGAAAGCACTCAATCAATTACCAAGAAGCTAGATTCTGAAAGGGCAACTGAATCACCCACCGAGGCTGACTAAAAGGAAAACAAAGATAATCAAGATGAAGATAGCTGAAGAAAAAAATCCATATAATCCTGCTGCTTAGGTGTGTTTAAGGTTGGAGTAAAGTGGATTCAAGACCCAGGATTAGATGGATCTTGAGAGATTGTCAGAGATTGGAAGCGGAAGGACCGGGGAGATGGAAGTGCCAAGCTGCAGTAAGACCAGCCAGATATGGGTGTCTCTCCTCCCCGTGACCAACTTGGACTCTCTAAGCATATTTCACTTTGAGACTTCTCTTAAATTTTGGCAATTAATCCATAAAGGAATTCTAAAGGCAAGTGAATCAAGAACTTGCAAATAAATTGCTCTTAATTGTCCTGTGTATCTTCAATAAACAAAAGTCACTCAATAAGCAATGTCTGACCATGGAACTGACAATTTCATAGATTAATAAAAATTATTTAGCACATAATTTGTATTTGAGTTCACTATCATTCTGAAGCAGTCCATTTGATTAGATTTCTTTCTTCATATGGCCTAGATGAAATTGCCTTGAAATTCATGCATAAATATCTTTGGAAATGCAGTGAACAATGCTAAGCATCACATTTCTACGCACTGGGGGAGAGAATTCATGCATTTAAGCACAGGCCCTTTAAGAAGAGAAGAAAAAAAAAACCTCAAAATACGTGAAAAGACATTTTTTTGTAGTTTTTCTATTTTGCCCACACAGACACTAGTTCAAACTTTTAGCAAGAGGTTCCTGATCTTTTTTTTTTTTTTTTTTTTTGGTCACAAAGGAAGCAAGGAAAAAAGTAAGCCTAAAGCAGTGCGTTACCACGTCTCTGGGCTAGATAGGGGTAATCACTGTCAGAAGTGATGGGGAAGACCCCAAGGCAATACAGCTCCTCAGAGCGGACCTCTGGGGACCTCAAATGAAAAAGTCCTGGAAGAGTGAGAAAAAGAGTGAGAGGCGGAGTGGCACATGTAAAGCAGGAAGGAGCCGTGTGGACTGGACTTTTTACAGTGAATTTAGTGTCTGTGACGTAAGGCTTAGTGCAAACCCAGGGCCTGTTAGTCTAACTTCAGGTTACTGTCTGTTAATCTTAATTAGTGTTAGTTGCTCAGTCATGCCCCACTCTTTCAGATCCCATGGTTTGTAGCTTGTCAAGCTCCTCTGTCCCTGGAATCCTCCAGGTAATAATACTGGAGTGGAGAGCCATTTCCTTCCCAACCCAGGGGTCAAACCCAGGTCTCCCACTTTGCGGGAAGATTCTTTACTGTCTGAGCAACCAAGAAATTTAAGGATATGAGAGCTGGACCATAAAGAAGGCTGAGCACTGAAGAATTGATGCTTTCAAACTGTGGTGCTGGAGAAGACTCTTGAGAGCCCCTTGGACTGCAAGGAGGTCCAACCAGTCCATCCTAAAGGAAATCAACCCTGAATATTCATTGGAAGGACTGATGCTGAAACTGGAGCTCCAGTACTTTGGATAGCTGATGCGAAGAGCTGACTCACTGGAAAAGACCCTGATGCTGGGGAAGATTCAAGGGAAAGGAGAAGAGGGTGGCAGAGGATGAGATAATTAGGTAGCATCACTGACTCAATGGACATGAATTTGAGCAAACTCGAGGAGATAGTAAAGGACAGGGAAGCCTGGTGTGCTGCAGCCCACGGGGTATCAGGGGGTCAGATCAGACTTGGTGACTGAACAACAGCAAATATTAATTATCTAAATATTTAATTGAACTTTACTTCTATGTGATTACTATGTGATCACTTACTGACATTTATTGCCTCTGTCCCTGTAATAAAATAAGGTTGAAAGATTCTTTTTCACAACTACTTTATTGAAGTAACTACTGACATACACAAAGCTGGACACACTTGATCTGTTTGGAGGTGAATGAACCCCAGTGAAGCCCCCGCCTCAATCTAGCCATAATAATATCCATTGCCGACATGTCCTCTGTATTATTATTTGTGATGAATACACCTACCATAAGATACCCCCTTTAGCAAATTTTTAGTATACAAAGCAGGATTATTAACTATCAGCACTATCTTGTACATGAAGATGTCTAGGTCTTATTCATGTTTTATAACTGAAACATAACGCCTTGATCAATATCTTCCCCTGTCTCCTCATGTCCTCTAGTATCCACCGTTTTACTCTTCTGAGTTTGACCATTTTAAACTCCTCGTCTGAGTGATTTATGCAGGGCTGGTCCCTCTGGAATGGCTTATTTCACTTAGTATAATATCCTCTAGGTTTACCCATGGTACTGAAAATACACTCCCTTTTTAAAGGCTATGTTCACACCACATTTTCTTTCACCGATTGGCATTAACATGACAACCATGTTCTGGATGTGAGGCTAAGGCTGCAGTGAAGTGAAATTGCAGATGATCTCTCTGAGCACTTGCTCATTAGCGTTTAAGCACTCAAGCAGAAAAGAAAGCCACAGTGCCAGGAAGAACATGAGAGGAAATAGGTGGCATGGCATATGAACCCTGTGAATCTAAATTTTAAAATTTAGAAAGAGCTTGGAATAATTAAAATGTTGACTGATACAGCATTTTATATTATAAAAAAGTAAGGAAATGGCAACCCACTCCAGTACTCTTGCCTGGAAAATCCCATAAACAGAGAAGCCTGGTAGACTACAGTCCATGGGATCGCAAAGAGTCGGACATCACTGAGTGACTTCACTTTCACTTTCATAGATATTCAATAAAATATATAAACTTTAAACTCACCTTATACTAACACAGTAATAAATTGAGGATCAATTAACAATTTTGATAAAAAATTCAAAATATTTTTTAAAATCTAAATGGAAATAAGATAATTAGATGAGAATATTTTCAGCAAAGAGAAAAAATATCAAGGGGAACAATGAGAATGGATTTTTACCTGTGTATATGTAATATTTTTTCTTTCATTATGAAATAGTTGACATAAAAGGAAAATAACTGGCTAAAGAAAATTATACAAAATATGAAAAACCAATATATTTCTAATTAAAGACTTTCTATAAATTTATAAAAATAGATAAAGGCTAGTGTAAAATGTATATAGGATTTTACTATACAATTTAAAAATATTGACTATAATATAGAAACATAAATGTTTAACTTTTTGTTCACTTAAATCAATGCTGATTTAAATAGATCTAAATTTGTTTTCAGCTCTAATAACAAGTAAATTTGGAAAAGTGTGCAATCTGCTATAAGAGCAATTTGGAAAAAGAAATCTATTGATTTATTTGGCAATTTATATCAATACATATTAGAAAAGCTTAAAAAGTATTTTGTTTTATGATCTTCACTTTACTACTAAAATTTAATCCCAGGGAAATAATTACAGATGTAGACAAAGGTTGTGTGTGTGTGTGTGTGTGCGCGTACGTGTGAGCATGTGTGAATACTCAGTGTCTGATTCTTTGCAATCCCATGGACTGTAGTCTGCCAGGTTCCTCTGTCCATGGGGATTTCCCAGGCAAAAATACTGGAGAGGATAGCCATTCCCTTCTCCAAAGGATCTTCCTGACTCAGGGATCGAAACCTGGTCTCTCATATTACAAGTGGATTCTTTACCAACTGCACCCCATGCACTTTACTACTAAAAATTAACCCAAGGGAAATAGTTACAGACGTAGCCAAAGGTTAGCTACAGAAATGTATAATGGTACGCTGCTGATAGCAATAAAATATTGACAACAGCTATTTGAGAAGAAATACGGGATTTTGTAAATAAACTGCAATATCACCACTTACATAACTACTTGTACTACTTGTACTACTGTAGACAGAGTAGTTTTAAAAAATAAAATTATAGATTTAAAAAGTGTCCTTCTTTCTGTCTTCCTCTTTGTTTGCCCCCGCCCCCCTCCACACACATGGATATTTGTACTTGTACATATCCAAAAATGGAATTGGATGTTCCTAATTTTAAAAGAGATTAATTGAGGCTAGTACAATTATAAAAGACTTTAATTTGCTTCATTTTCTAATGCATATTTCCAAGTATTTTACAATAAATGTGAATTAATTTTATAATATGTAAGTAATGAAAGCAAGAGATGGGAATACCAGACCACTTGACCTGCCTCTTGAGAAACCTGTATGCAGATCAGGAAGCAACAGTTAGAAGTGGACATGGAACAACAGACTGGTTCCAAATAGGAAAAGGAGTATGTCAAGGCTGTATATCATCACCCTGCTTATGTAACTTCTATGCAGAGTACATCATGAGAAACGCTGGACTGGAAGAAGCACAAGCTGGAATCAAGATTGCCAGGAGAAATACAATAACCCAATATGCAGATGACACCACCCTTATGGCAGAAAGTGAAGAGGAGCTCAAAAGCCTCTTGATGAAAGTGAAAGAGGAGAGTGAAAAATTTGGCTTAAAGCTCAACATTAAGAAAACAAAGATCATGGCATCTGGTCCCATCACTTCATGGGAAATAGATGGGGAATCAGTGGAAACAGTGTCAGACTTCATTTTCTTGGGCTCCAAAATCACTGCAGATGGTGACTGCAGCCATGAAATTAAAAGATGCTTCCTACTTGGAAGAAAAGTTATGACCAACCTAGATAGCATATTCAAAAGCAGAGACATTACTTTGCTGACTAAGGTCCATCTAGTCAAGGCTATGGTTTTTCCAGTGGTCATGTATGGATGTGAGAGTTGGACTGTGAAGAAAGCTGAACACCAAAGAATTGATGCTTTTGAGCTGTGGTGCTGGAGAAGATTCTTGAGAGTCCCTTGGACTGCAAAGAGATCCAACCAGTCCATTCTAAAGGAGATCAACCCTGGGATTTCTTTGGAAGGAATGATGCTAAAGCTGAAACTCCAGTACTTTGGCCACCTCATGTGAAGAGCTGACTCATTGGAAAAGACTCTGATGCTGGGAGGGATTGGGGTCAGGAGGAGACGGGGACGACAGAGGATGAGATGGCTGGATGGCATCACCGACTCGATGAACGTGAGTTTGAGTGAACTCTGAGAGTTGGTGAGGGACAGGGAGGCCTGGCGCTGTGATTCATGAGGTCGCAGAGAGTCGGACACTACTGAGCGACTGAACTGAATGAAAGCAAATCTAAGAGATTGTTCTCTTGTACATTTCAGAAGGTGAGTTAAACAAATTGAATGCTCTAAAACTCTTAAAAATTCATGAATAAAAAGCCACATTGTCATAATGGCTTTCTAAGAACACTACCTCCCAATTTAAAATTGCACTTTAGCATTCCATATGAGAAATCTACAGGCTTGTCTATTGATTGCTGAAAAATTGCAGCAGTCATTGCTGGGAACGTTTCTGACTTACGAATCACTCCGTTACTAGTAAGTGCTATTTGCAGACTGTGAGACTAAAACGATTCTTCCTTATGACATAATAATAAAGGACAATGTATGTTTCTTAAATGTAAAATGCAGACTTTCACTCCTCAGCAAAATGTCCGATTTCCTTTCACTCAGATGGATGTGTAGCTAATCGTGTATTTATTTTATTAACAAAAACATTGGATATAGATATGAAAAAAGTATTGGGAATATCTGTGGCATTTTTGCATGTCAAGAGAGCAAAATAATTGTCATAAATTCCCAAAGATATCCTGGATAATAATATATGGTATGAAAGAATGTAAAGCTTATACTTGGTAGCAAAGCACCTGGCTTCCCCAGTGGCTCAGCTGCAAAGAATCTGCCTGTAACACAGGAGACAAGGGTTCAATTCCTAGGTAGTGAAGACCCCAGGAGGAAGGCATGGCAACCCACCCCAGTGTTCTTGCCTGGAGAATCCCATGGACAGAGGAGCCTGGCAGGCTAGAGTCCATAGGATCACAGAGTCGGACATGGCTGAAGAGACTACAGATAGAGATGTAAGACTTTTCACTTTAAAGCTGAGATTAGACGCTTCTTAGGAGAATTCTGTGGGTTGAGAAGAAGGCCTTCCACCATGCAGTCATATTTGATCTTCCATATACAAACACCACTGCTTAAGGGATGTAAGCAATGAAGAAATTTAAATAAGAACTCAATATAAACAACCCAGAAGTAGGTGTTAGTGACTCAACAAAGGTCACAAAGCAATAGCCTGAAGTAGTTAGGTCACAAAACACAAAAGAATACAGTGAGTTCATGAAAAAAAATCTGGCAATATAGTGTCAATATATTTTGTTCTTAGTTCAGCATGAGACACTGTGTCTGTGTCAGGAAGACACAAGGGATTGGGTTACTGAAAACAGAATGTCTTATATCAAAGAGACAGCAACTCCTTGGCACTATCTGATGACTTCCACACAGAGGCATTGAATTTTCCTTGCCTATCATTCCCACTTTTGAGGAAAAGCTGGGAATGCAGATTTTATTTCCTATTTTAAAATAATGAACAGTGCACAAAACAAAGGATATTTCCAGGTTCAGTTCAATCTTATGTTCACCATTTTTGAGCCTCTGTAATATCTGGATAAAATCTGCATTTAAAAGAATATAGAAATAACTGGTTTAAATAAATGAAGTTCCAAATATAGGCAATGATTTTCTTAATATATGTGCAAAACACTGAAATTTATGTAATAGCAAATAGCTGAAAGATAGTCACATTGGGCTTTAAAAATATGTTATCTTAACCTAATTATATTACTAAGTAAATATATAGGAGCATCATCTGCTCATCATACTTTGATGAGAATTAAATTAGAAAAAAGAAAATGCTTTGGAGGTCATAAAATACTTAAACATTNAAAACACTGAAATTTATGTAATAGCAAATAGCTGAAAGATAGTCACATTGGGCTTTAAAAATATGTTATCTTAACCTAATTATATTACTAAGTAAATATATAGGAGCATCATCTGCTCATCATACTTTGATGAGAATTAAATTAGAAAAAAGAAAATGCTTTGGAGGTCATAAAATACTTAAACATTTGAAGCATTGTAATTAAACTATTATTAATAATGACCATTTTTTAATAAATAACTTCAGTGTATATACATGATGTACAGAATATATAGTAAAAATTCACTGCCTGCCAATATTAAAGATTCTCATTCCACTTCACTATGTAATGAAGATAGACAATATTTGAGAGGGAATTACTTGTCCCAAACTTACTA
Source organism: Antidorcas marsupialis (assembly GCA_006408585.1). Taxonomy (NCBI): domain Eukaryota; kingdom Metazoa; phylum Chordata; class Mammalia; order Artiodactyla; family Bovidae; genus Antidorcas; species Antidorcas marsupialis. The sequence continues at coordinate 25,330 of SJYB01003195.1, read as the reverse complement.
CACACTTATTTTAAAAGGATACTTATATATTTTATTTTTATCATTAATTATTACTGAGGAAGACACTGCATGTACTAATCATTTGAAAGGTAACCCCCTCAAAACAAGTGTAAACAATTTCATAACCATGCCTGGTAATTCTTATTAAATTCTCTTCAAGAGATAGTGATTTATATTAATACACTTAATTCTTAATAAATCAAATATTCCATTAAGCAGAGAAATGATCACATTGATAATTCGTAGTAGAATGATGAAACATTCTTCGAGCTATAGTTAGCCACCTACCAACCAAAATCCCCAGACCATTAAAGAATGATTTCTGTGTGACCTCAGTGTCACGTTAGTAAGCCAAAACTAGATGAGAAATATTCTCAACCTTCCAAAGAATTAAAAAGAAAAAAAAAAAAAACTTCAAAGAGAAAATGTAATCATCTGAAAAAGTGTGATAAAGTATGCTCATTGGAATTGAAATGGTCCTTGGTTAAAAAGTTTAAGAAAGTAAATTAAAATGCCAAGCACAACGGGTAACTTTAGTAGTAAAGAATGTTTCATTCTCACTCACACTGTAAAAGGAAAAGAGTTCAGTCCAATTAAATATTCATGAAACAAAAGATCAAGGCTTTAAGTCTTAGATCAAGTTCAACACTGGGCATGAACTAATGATTCAATAGCTTATATGAATATTAAACATTTATTAGAGGAATTACTCAACCATTCTTTGAAATGGATTCTATTTTACTTTGACAGTTAATTTTGCCAATTCTGGGTAAGAAACTGATTGACACTTAACATAATTATATCCAAGACCATGTATGTAGGATAAGTCAAAGAAGTGTAAGTTTCAGTAGTGATAGATGCACTGAGTAACCGGCTTTATTATAGTATGGTTATAGTTCTTCTTTCCATGAATCTTTTACTTTCTGATACATATGAAAATTAAATGTGAGTTGATAAGCAAAGACACATATGCAAATTTGGTAACTAGACTTTGCCCCTGAAACTTGCTGCGAACTTTAAAGAAGTATTTTTTATAGTATTTTTATCTTTAATTGGACAATAATTGCTTTACAATGTTGTGTTGGTTTCTGCTGTACAACACAAATCAGCTATTAGTGTATATATATATATATATAAAACATACATCCCCTCCCCCTTAGCCCTAAAGAAGTATTTCTGTGTGCTGTGTTTAGCCTTATTTGTTAGTGAGGAAGACACGGTATGTATTAATCACTTGGAATGAAAACTCCCTCCTGAAGCCTCCCTAGAAACAGGTGTAAGCAATTTCATTTTAAAAGATTGATGGAATAGAAATACACCCGAGGAAGCGTTGACCAATTTGACAGCCTCCTTTTAAAGATAAAAAAAATAAAAAACCAGTGAGGTTAATCCAGCCACAGGCAGAATGCCTCCTCTGAGTGTAGAAACCAGTGAAACGTGCGGGGGGTCTGAGGAGCAGCTGAGAGGTCCAGCGAAAATAATCATCTGCTCTTCACGCCGAGAGGCAACAAGCGCTGCAGGTAAGATAAAGTTCCGGGCTTTACATCCATCCTCCGCTCAGCCGGCCTGCGGCCATGCTTCCCCAGAGAAGGCGCCTTGTCCATCACTACAATCAGTTCAACCAAAGTGTTGTATCCATTTATTTATTTTCAAGTTGTCAGCGACGTTTCAGAAAGCAAAAGCAGACAAAGCTTCTTCCATAAAGCCTAAGGGATCTGTGTTTCCTTTTCAGCAAAATAACCTGCAGACATTTTTGCAAAACTACTAATGAAAAAATCTGTGAGCATCACTAGTCTGGCTGAACCGAAACAAAGCATGGTCCCATCCCCTGCTCCTGTCAGTGCGGGAGGGCGAAATCCGAGATTTAGAAGGGGCGGGGGCGAACTGACAGAAAGGCCAGAGTTAGCCTATTACTACATGAGCTCATTCTCGTTTGTCCAGGCTTGTGTCTATCTTGATACTGGGAACTTTTACATAATAACAAAATGGTGCTAGAAATTAGATCTTGCACTGTCACCAAAACACCCAGAGAAAGTCCCTGCGATAAGAACTCGTATCTCCTCCTCAAAAGTACTGTGTGTCCTACTTTGTTTTAACGTTTGCATTCGTTTCTGCCTTACACCGTGAGGACCTAGAGTGCGTGGCTGTTGATTGCTCTTTTCTATGTACATAATACATTTCACAGTCACTCTCATAATGGAAATTCAATCAATATTTGTTGAATGTCTTAATGAATAAAATTCCTTGAGGTCAAAGGGTCTTAACTTTGAGTCCATAGAGAAAGTTTAACAGATCCATGAACCCCTAAAATTGTACACAAAGTGCTTATGTCAATGTGCAAAAGTCTATTTTATTTCTGTAGAGAAAAATCCATATATTTCATCCTATTTCTGAAGAGCATCAGGACTTCCTCTCACAAATTATTAAGCTTCTTGTCTTTAAATGCTATTATAAGACACTCTATCAAGGCAGTGCGGTATAATATAAAGTTCTAGGTTTTTCCAAAGCTCTTTTAAAATACCTCATACTTCATAGTGATTTGTAAGAAACATTTCTTTTTTTAATCTTATATAGGTGATGCATTTTAATAAGTGTACAAAAATGCAAAGTAGGCACCTGAAATTTAACTTACATAGTTAAACCCATTTGCACAGATTTAGCTAAAAGAATGTTCATTGCAGAGTCGTTTCTAAAATGGAAAAAAAACAAAAGAACTTAAACATCTAACCATAAAATTGTAGTTAAATTAACTACAACACATCCATTCCTGGATCACTCTGCAGCTGTTAGAAATTATCTTATTAAGAATCAACTGGTAATCTAGTAAAATGTTCATAATAAATAGTTAAGAGAGAAAAAGCAGACTCTGTTGTCAGGTAATGAGTGCTGGGGTTACCTGACCGTTATCAAGTGAGGAAAGGAGACAGGGCTGTTGGTTAGGATCATTTGTTTTCAACACTGTAATGAAGTTTCATTCAATGTAGTCATAAAAAATTAAACAGTGATAAAAGGGTAAAAGTTGAAAAGAATCATAAAGAAGAGTGTTATTCTGCATACATGACTTGATCATTTATGTAACAAACATGGGATAAGGTGTAGGCAATAATTATAATAAAAGGGTTCAAGAAATTTGCCACAAGATCAATAACTTAAAACAATTGGAGTTTCAATAAATTAGAGGGGAAAAGATACAGAACACAGATGTTTAAATTCTAAGAACCTTTTAATATATCTAGCCTTGAATGTATATTTTATAAAAATGTAAAACTGCATTAAAGATGTTAAATAAATTTTATAAAATAGTAGTAAGAAATAAGTGGGAAGATAGAATGTTCATTTAGTTCAAATTATGACACTTACCAAGGCATAGGAACCACAAACTAAAAGAAAATAATAATAAAAATGATCATATTGAAATTATTCATTTAACAAATGACCTCATAAAATACAGTCTGCTCAGAAGAAATAGGTACTTTCAGTGTCTATAACTGGTAAAGATATAGTATCTAGAATATGTTTTACATGTTTACAAATCAATAATGATTTTTTAAAAATTGAGCTCAATATATTGTAGTATTGGGAATACGCATAGACGTCAGAGTAGAAATAGTTACTACTATCATCAGCATCACCATTGCTATAACCGTAGTTTATGAAAGTTTAACCTGCTGCTGCTGCTGCTGCTGAGTCGCTTCAGTCGTGTCTGACCCTATGTGACCCCATAGACGGCAGCCGACCAGGCTTCCCCCGTCCCTGGGATTCTCCAGGCAAGAACACTGGAGTGGGCTGTCATTTCCTTCTCCAGTGCAGGAAAATGAAAAGTGAAAGTGAAGTTGCTCAGTCGTGTCCGACTCTTAGTGACCCCATGGACTGCAGCCCACCAGGCTCCTCCGTCCATGGGATTTTCCAGGCAGGAGCACTGGAGTGGGGTGCCATTGCCTCCTCCAAAGTTTAACCTGGAGTTTATGAAAACAGTCTTTTCTTCTAGCTCCTTCATTTTCTAGATGAAACTGTAATACTTGGAAACATCTCAGTTCAGATCACAAAGATCACCAAAACTGAAGACAACTTCCTCTTTTCAGTCTTACAATTAACTAATTTTCCTGTTGTTTCATCTAATTACCTGTTAAATACATCCATTAAGCCATTCTATTTTATTTCCAATTCTATTTTATCCTTCATTTCTTAGATATTCTTTTTTCCCCCAAATCTGTTTGGTCCTTTTTAGTAGTTTCTTGCACTTCAAAGATCTTTTCAAGCATATTCTTCTTTTAAGTACATTATGTTTCGTAATTTACCAATGACTGATGACTCTCATAGGTTACTAATGACGGACGACTCAAATATCTGAAGTCCTCTTTGCAGGTCACTTTTTTATTTCTAGTGCTTCGCTTTTATCTTTAATTCTTGTTCATGGTCAGCGATGCTTTTTCCTTGGCCAGCTATTGCTGCGAATTCTTTGTTGTCTAAGATTAGTCGCCTGCTTCCAGACAGCATTGACACTGATTTTTGCAAAGCGCCTTGGTTCACTCCCACTCTAAATGACGCTCGCCTCCTAAGGTGTCTCGGGCAGCCTGGGTGATGTGATTTGTCCTGTAAGTCATCACTGGCAAACTTGTGGCCGCTTCTGTGTCTCAGAAGACTTTGTCCCTAACTCTCTGTTCAGGGAAAAGGCAGCTTTCCTTGTAGCACTAGGCAGTGTTGGCAGGACGGTTGGTTTCCTCCTGTTTCACATGTACTAAGAAGGAATAGTTCTTCCAGCTGTACACGTGTGTGAGCTGTCACTTCCGTCACGTCCGGCTCTTTACAACCTCGTGGTCTGTAGCCTAGCATCTCCTCTGCCCAGGGGATTCTCCAGACAAGAGTACTTGGTGAGTTGGCTAGGGGAACCTTCCCGACCCTGGGAAGGGATTGAATCTGGGTCTTATGTCTCTTGCTTTGGCAGGCAGGCTCTTGACCACGGGAGCCACCTGGGAAGTCCTGTTCAGCTCAGGCGTGTCCCGCTCTCTGCAACCCCGTGGACTGCAGCACGCCAGGCCTCCCTGCCCATCACCAACTCCCAGAGCTTGCTCAAACTCATGTCCATTGAGCCAGTGATGCCATCCAACCACCTCATCCTTTGTTGTCCCCTTCTCCTCCTGCCTTCAGTCTTTCCCAGCATCAGGGTCTTTTCCAACAAGTCAGTTCTTCACATCAGGTGGCCAAAGTTTTGGAGTTTCGGCATCAGTCCTTCCAATGAATATTCAGGACTGATTTCCTTTTACAAATATCACAGAGTTTGGAAAACCTTTAGGCATGCTTTGAGAGCAAATCTTGTGGGTGTATATGTGTGTGTTTCAAAACAAACAGATGTCCCTTGACAGCTACAGGGTTTTTTTTATGTTTCTTAAAAAAAAAATTTTTTTTCCAGCTCTGTCATTCAGGACTTTTTTTTTTTTAACTTTATTTTACTTTACAATACTGTATTGGTTTTGCCATACATTAACATGAATCTGCCATGGGTGTACACGTGTTCTTTAAAAATTTTGCTAACTCAAGCAAGTTAGGTTAAGCCAAAGAATAACCTCAAACACATAAAAATATATAGTTCAAATTATTTAAAGATTTTTGTACAGAGAAAATACTAGAACATTTTCATTATTATATGTACTCAAAAATAATTCACAGTGATAATTAAGAACATTTGTATATTTTTTAAATGTTTTAAACGTTTAATTATTAACTATTTTAACCCGTAACAAGTATATATATCTGTTATCTGTATGGTTTGAAAATACTGACTCGGGGTCTTTGTACAGGCAATCTGAGACTAAAAGAATAAGATAGTCATTTGAACTGTTGAAGGTATTCCTCTTTCTCTACCCAGTAAAAATCTGCATGCATCATATAAGTCTTAGTGTCCTAAGGCCCATGACATGTCATGAATCAGTGGAGTTGCTTGATAGATCTTATGAGTATCATCCTGCACCTGTTTCTCAAGGCCACATTTTCTTTGCATTCCAAAGTGGAACAGAGAATCAGGGAGCCGCCATGCTACACATTCATTCTCGCTAACCTAATGCCAAAACAAGCAGGCAGTTACATAACAGCTGCCCAGAGGAATGGAGTATGAATGGAAGGACCCATACATAACCTAATGTCATATAGGAAGACGCCTGCCTGGCCTTACACATTTCAACCAGACTTTCATTCACATCCACATCTGTACTTCGCTAGGTTCTTGTAAGGCTCAGAGTGGCTTTCAGAAACCCAAGCAATACACCATGCTGAATGAATTTAAAACAGTTTAAAATCTGAGACAAAGAAATATATGGTGCTGATGTTAAGATGGGAAAAAATTTATTATGACATTTCAAAGAGAAGACCCTGTAGTATATGCTAAATAATATCAACAACTTAGAATAGTTGCAACTATAACCTTCACAGAGACGTTTCCTCTAACGTCTCTCAATATAAGTTAATGACAACTCAACAGCGAATTCAATATCAGAGAACTGGGTGGAAAACCTGTGTGATCCAGATATCCACGACTCTCGGCGGCTCTTGACAGGCACTTATAATGTCTGGAAAAGTGGGGGGATCAACAATACTTAAGCAGCTAACGCGGTTTGCAAGGTTATTTTGTAGCTTTTGAGCTGCTCTCAGGTCCAAATTTTACTCCCTGGTAAGTACCTGAAATGCAACTTCATTTCCAAGTAGATTTAGGATCTCAGAGGACAGACATTTTACTGGGGAATCTGAGAAGTTTAACAGGCACACTCTACTTCAGAGTACCCGTGTAAATCATTTTAAGACAATCTATTTATTTATACAAAATTTACATATTTGACTTTATTATTCGAAGCAGTGTGTGTGGGGGGGCTCACCCTGTCATGTCCGACTCTTTGCGAACCCTTGGGCTGTAGCCAAACAGCCTCCTCCACCCAAGGGATTTTCCAGGCAAGAATACTGGAGTGGGTTGCCATTTTCTCTCCCAGGGGATCTTCTCAACCTGGGGATCGAACCCATGTCTCTGTGTCTCCGGCACTGCAGGTGAGACATCCGCTGAGCCACCAGGGAAGCCCGTTCTAGGCAGTAGAGTATCTTATCTTTAACTCTTTGCTTCTATAAAAATAAAACATCCATGTCTATAATTTATATAGGTAAGCAGAATTAACATATAAAGTAAGAATAAGCTATTAGGGTTAACATTATCAGGATGGTATCATGCTTGGCTGAATTTCCAAATATAGAAACTATAAATCATGACTTCTAATAACTCGGGCTATATTTTACCATGAAACACATATTAAGAATATCAATAAAGAATGAAACCTATAATACGCTGAATTAGGGACATATTCAGTCTCAGCGATTCTAGTTCTAGGAATATATCCTTCATCTAGACATGCAAGTTGTAGTTATGACCACAGAGTACTCAGTAACAAACCATTCTGAAATTCAGCCTGGTCTAGGCTGAGCTCTTCACATTGAGACTAGGCTTTCTCGTGCATCTGAGGGTGTTTTTCTCTGATCTTGGCCACGTTTAGCTGGAGAGATTTGTCTGTTTGTCTTGCTGGGCTTATTCTTCCCAGGCTGCCAGCAGATGCTCCAGAGAACAAGCAGAACTTGCCAGGCTTATAAGGGTCCGGGCTGAGATCAGCGCACAGTTGCTTCTGCCCATTCTGTGGGCCTAAACAAGTTGTGTGGCTGAATCTAAAATCAAAAAGGAAGTATGTTGACCCCATGAAGATGAGAGGAAGAGAGTAAATATGTTTAGAATAATCTAAACAAATACAATTAAATATACAAATAGCCTGCAGCAGTTCTTGTTAACAAACTCTTGAGATGCCCGTCAGTCAGATCATCCGAATGCTCCCTCACTTAGTCATGTCCACTCTTTGCAACCCCATGGCCTGTAGCCCGCCAGGCTCCTCTGTCCATGAGACTGTCCTAGCCGGCGAAGAATACTGGAGTGAGCCGCCATTTCCTCCTGCAGGGCATTTTCCCAACCCAAGGATCAAACCCACATCTCCCGGGTCTCCTGCACTGAAAGCTGAGCCAGCCTCTCCATCAACAGTGAGCATGTTTAATCAGCAGAACACAGAAGCAGGGGTGCACGATGACCATGCGCCTCAGGAGGGTGACATGTGGCCCCATAGCAGTCACAGGCCGTAACAGCGAGGAGAAAAATTTCCAAGCAGGGAAAAGACAGGACAAAACAGATAGGATGAGGCGGCTCGCACACGTGATCCTCTGACGCCGCGCGGGCACTCGCGTGTTTTCACCATCTCTGGGACTCTAGTTGTGCTTAAACAGATAGCACCAGAGGACAGACGGGAGAGAAAGAGACACACGGGTGTGTGGGGGGGGCGAGTCAGAGCTGCCAGCCAGGATGACTAGCAGGTTTCTAAGAACAGTAACCAGGTGTCTGGACACGAATAGGATGAAGAGGAAAGAGATGCCTGTGGATCCTCTATCAGTCATGTGAGAAATAAATCTGAAACATTTGTTTGATTTCTAGATTCCATATCATTGATGAATCAGATGTGAAATACTGAGTCACAAAACAATAAAATGTATAATCCCTGGGGGGAAGATGGCAAATGCATTCTGTAAAATGGAGTGTTTTCATATAATGGGCAAACTATCACAACCATTTTTTAAAAACTGTTATTTCCACAATTTTTGATAGCAAATACATTACAAATATATCTTAAATAGAATTAAAGAAAAGTGTTACTGATGTTGTTAAATATGAATCATAGCAGCAAATCTTCAGGCTGCTTATATCTTGTACCTTGGGAGGGATCTGGATGGGAAACATACCTAGAAGAAAAAAAAAAAAAGACGGCATGTAATCCAGTCTATCCTCCTTGTAAATATGCGAAATGCTTTTTGCTAGTGCAGTCCTTTTCTTCAGTATGCTTCTTGCAGAATGTGCCTGGTTTTCAAAGACTGTAATGGTAAACAAATGTGCAGTCTATAACTACATAGGGCACGGCTCCCTGGAAAAGTGTCTCAAAAGCTATATGAGCATGTATTAGTCCCCTAGGACTGCTGTAACAAAGCGCCATGGATCGGGTAGCTGGAACAACAGAAATCTATGTTCTCACAGTTCTAGAGGCTGAAATCTGTGTCCATGGTCCCAGTGAATTCAGGTTCCCCTTCAGAGCTCTCCTCCCAGGCTGCAGTTGGCTGCTGTCCTGCTGGGTTCTCATCCAGAGACAGCTCTCTAGTATTTCTTCTTATCAGGATATTAATCCTGTTAGGGCTGCCTGATTACAAGCCCATTTAACCTTAATTACTTCATAGAGGCTTCATCTCCAAATATGACCACACTGAGGGGTAGGGCTTCACATGTGTAAATTTGGAAAGAATAATAGAGCATAAAATTAAGATCTTTCCTGGCTTAAAATGCTCTATCCATCTCTATTCGTATGCTCTGTAAGGCACCTTATCTCTATCCATTAACCTGAGTTAGCAAGCGTCCAGTGAAAGAACAGAGACTAGTGTCGTACTGGAGGATTTGAACATCTTGTTTCACCAGTGTCTCTTGACTACTGAATAATCATTAATAAAACATACCCTTTGCTTTGTGTACATTTGATTTAACAATCTGATCCTTTGTGTCATAGCCAGCATGTGGAGTGTTTTGGCAATTATGGAGAATTTTTAAACAAAGCAATAGATTTAATGATGAATAAAAATATAAATTAGTTATCATATTTAGTCAGCTGTTTAAAGATATTCAAACTTATTAGTGAGCAAGTTGTAAGATCAAAATTTAGTTTTTCATAGGATGCTTGTGCACAGTTTAAAAGCCTATAAAAATTAATCTTCTTAATCTTAAGTGAACACAATTAAATTTATATCTTAAAATATAGTGTCTAGCACACAGAAAATTTTAAAAGAAATGAAAATTAAAACAGACATAGTGGGAAAAATTAACAAAAACTAGACTAAGTGTGGAGAAGGCAACGGCACCCCACTCCAGCACTCTTGCTTGGAAAATCCCATGGATGAAGGAGCCTGGCAGGCTGCAGTCCATGGGGTCACACTGAGTCGGACACGACTCAGTGACTTCACTTTCACTTTTCACTTTCATGCATTGGAGAAGGAAATGGCAACCCACTCCTGGGTTCTTGCCTGGAGAATCCCAGGGACGGGGGAGCCGGGTGGGCTGCCATCTATGGGGTCGCACAGAGTCAGACACAATTGAAGCGACTTAGCAGCAGCAGCAGCCTAAGTGAGAAAGAAGGAATCGTAATGTTAATAATAATCTTTGTTTTTAATTAGACTATACAATGAATAACATGATGTAAGCCAGAAACAGACAGAGACTTTGTGTTTGTCAAATTTATTCTCACCTGCTGTGCTATATTAGCAGGTGCTAGTATCATAATCAAGTGTTAATTAATAAATCATAATTCTCACTCTAGGTTGCACTTCTTGACAAATAACTAATTCCTAAGAAAACACACAAAAAATAACCTTTTGCCATCTTTATGCTGGAATTTCTAGTTGAAAATTCTGCTATGTGTCCCATAATATAGATAGAGGCCTCCAAAAATCTCTATTATGTGAGTTAGAGTGATATAAGATTTTTGTTGATGAAAACTTCTCATCTTTGCCACAGGTGGTGTTTATATAGACCACAAGATCAAACTGAGTATATAAGCTTGTCTTTTAAACTATCAAAATAGAATAAACCACTTCTCTTATTTCTGAGCATATCACCCTTGCTCAGTACAGCAATGAGGGGTTTTATTTTACATGTTAAATATTCACTGGAAGACTTAGTCCTAGAATATTTGTAACTCAGCCCTACAAAATCTTACTTCACTACTTCCTAACCCTCCAAAATGAGCCTATGATTTATTTATCAAAGCAAATGAATTTATATGAAAATGTGTGTTAAATCAATCTAAGTAATTAGACAATCAAATTTAAAAAGTACCTTATGTTCCCAGTTAGTTATCAAGAAGCATCTCCATTCTCAGCCCCAAGGCCCCCTGGGAATTTTGAAGGCGCCACTGAAGAGCGGCTCCACATGTCTTTCTCTGCATGATGTTGGAGAAATAGTGTAGCCTCAGTCCCTCTACCTCTAACTCGAGAACAATAACACCCAGAGTCCTGGCATAGCTGTTACTTTCTTTAAACCCCTGCTTCCTGGATCTGAAATACCGAGTAGCATCATCTCTGCTTAAGAACCTTCATTTTAGAGCACAATGAAGTGAGTTTTTTCTAAGTAAAAATTGTTCCTAAGTCATTGAAATGATAAATCCAGCTTTTAAAATGTGCATATTGGGTGATTATATTAAAAAATTCTCAGAGAAGGAGGATCTTATATTTTAATGACAGCTGGTAGAGTCTGGGTGCCACTGAGCACTTCAGTGTGAAATTCACTCTGAAGTTGGGAAAGTTCTAGAAAGAACAGAATAACAAAACAAAATAGGGAAACTGTCATCACTTTTCATGGCTTTGTGGGTTTATAAAAACATCTTTGCTATTTCTTTTTGATATTTCATGTGAAGATTATTGGTTGTGAGTTCTCAGTGGAAGAAAATATTAAAGCAAAGTGTTTGGAAATCCCTTCCCTCTTGACTCGGACTATATCATCCAATCTGCATAATGAAGCATTTTTTTTAGCTATAGATCAGAAAAGAAAAAAGGCAGCAAGAATCAGGAGGAGAAGAGCAATATGAATGGAGTAAAATTACACAGTGCTTTGAAGAAATGCTTTGGATTTGAGGAAGAAAATACTAATTTATATAGTGGATCTCAATTCATTCCTTATTTAGCATTGAAAGAAGAGATAATAGCTTCGTAATTTCATTTAGCTTTATCTACTTTTCAAAATTCTAATAAAATATCAAAACATAAGTAAAAGCACCATGTGTCAGCATCACACCTCAGTTCAGTGCAGTTCAGCCCAGTCGCTCAGTCGTGTCCGACTCCTTGTGACCCATGGACCACAGCACACCAGGCCGCCCTGTCCATCGGCAGCTCCCAGAGTTCACTCAAACTCATGTCCGCTGAGTCGGTGATGCCATCCAACCATCTGATCCTCTGCTGTCCCCTTCTCCTCCTGCCTTCAGTCTTTCCCAGCATCAGGGTCTTTTCAGCTAAGTCGGCTCTTTGCATCAGGGGCTAAAGTATTGGAGCTTCAGCTTCAGCATCAGTCCTTCCAATGAATATTCAGGACTGATCTCCTTTAGGATGGACTGGTTGGATCTCCTTGCAGTCCAAGGGACTCTCAAGAGTCTTCTCCAACACCACAGTTCAAAAGCATCAACTCTTTGGCGCCCAGCTTTCTTTATAGCCCAACACTCACATCCATACATGACTACTGGAAAAAGCAAGGCTTTGAAAAATAATATTTATTAATATATTCCTAATTAAAGTGATTTAATTTTAATAAATGATATATGACCATCAATAAATATATAGTTGATAATTATTTTTTCCTTTTACAAATATCTGTATATCTATGTAATACATATAGAAACCATATATACTCAAGATATATATTATATTATACTTCTCAAAGGGGAAATTTGAAAAGGAATTATTACAACTGAAAGAAACATAAGAGGAAAAGATCTTTAAAGAACCATTTACTGGCTTCAGAATACACTAAATCAAATGACTCTGTAAAGCAATACTCAATTTCAAGGTGAAATAAGCCACTTAAAATTGTAAAATGATATTTACTGCCCCCAGAGAAAGCAAAAATCTGGTAGCACCATCAACTGAATTTTTTTTTTTTTTGGCATTTTTTTTGCATGTAGCATTTAAGAAAACTTCATCAAAATCATTTTTCTGAGTTTATTATTTCAACAAGATGGAATGTTTCCACAAGGCTTTTGTTATTAAAGAATGTGCTTATAGTATGATAATTTATGTCTAGTTCATTAAGCAGGTGTTCTGGGCAAGATAATATAGGGGAAATGGCAAATACCTTACACTGTTTCCCATTAACCCCTCTGGCACTGACAGGCTGAAGACTAATCCATTCTCCTTAATGCTTAGCACTTTCAGATCCTAGCTCTGGGTAAGAAAGGGGTTTTCTGTTTGAAGTACATGAAAAGTATGTGGCAATTTTGAACACTTAGTTAATTATCCCTTAGGAAAATCAATTGATAAAAGCCCAAAGCATCAGAAGCATAAAGGCTTTACATGGTCAGTGTACCCCAAACCAGAATGCTTCATACATTATCATTGGAACAGATACTGTAAATTCCTTTTCATCAAATTGAAGGAATGCTTTTTAAAAATATGACCGCTATTATCACCCTTTAAAAGGCTCCCTAACACCCACTTACATTTATTTCAAAGCCTGGTATTTAGGAAGCGCGGGATTAAAAAAAGGAAAGACAATGAATATGATTCTTCACAAAATCTAAGCAAAGGGCCACAGGGTCACTGACTGCCTCTCCTCCCTGGTCAAATTCAGCTCACAAACAGCTTTAGCACCCTGGGCTTAAACGGATTTGCACATTACATGAGTTCCAGTTTCCCACAATTCTCACCAATCCTGCTGTAATGACTCCTAATCTGCTTTACTCATTTATTTGATCTGCTTAATCTCCATAGATATTTGAATTCCATCTAAACAGTTACCTCTCCTAGTCCTGGTCCACTGGTTTTCTCGGCTGTAACTGTCTCTAGGGTTCAACACTGCAGAATCTAATATTGTCTGTGACTAGGAGCACTCTGGTCTCAGGTGATCGAGATTCAAATCTTCTTAGTTAGCTTCCAAAACCTCACATTCTGCACCTGCAAAATGGCAATCATCATATCTGCAGGAGTATCTCCTCATGAGCCTGACCTGTCTCATCACCATCACAGTCTTCCTGGGCTCAATACCTGCGTAGCTCCAAGGACCCTGAATTTGGAAGGGCTGTGTGCTTAGGTGTTCTATTGTCTCTGATTTCTAATTTTAAACATTCTGGAGCAAGGCGCTTACCATTTTCACTCAGCACCAGGCCCTGCAAATTGTATAACCAGTCCTGTTAATGACAGAGATGGAACTCTTAACCATTTAGAGAGCTTTCTCCACATCAGTCTTAAAACAGATCAATATGATGGCAAAATGAATGGCTTCTAGTGGCATGGAAAGAGCCAAATACGATTTGACTCAATTTTTTCTTTTTATTGGCTGTGTTTCCTCAGCTGTAATTTTTTTCCTACATATATACAGGAATGCAAAATTATTGATATTTGTATTCTATAACATTTGGAGAGATTTAACAAACTTCCTTGAGTTGCCAGATTTAATAAATAAAAATACATGATGTACAGTTAAATTTGAGTGTCAGATAAATGATGAATACATTTTGTGTAAGTACATCCCATGTAATATTTGAGAAACACTTGATAAAAAATTTAGCCTGAATCCAAAGCAATAAAAAATAAATGACATTGCATTACTCAGAATCAATAAAATCAGCAAAACCCTGCATTATTTCTCTAGATCTCAAAGGAAACAAAGTGGAGAGGAAAACAATGAATTGTGTGAATATATATGGAGGGCAAAAAGGGGTAAATTTTATCAATATGCATCTTTGAAAAGACAGACCTGATAATTATGCCCTGGAAAACATTCAAATAAATTATAAAGCAACTTTTTTAAAATAGAGGATGTGCTGCTAGTTTCTGGGGCATACGTCAGTGGTCAGGCTGCTCCCTCCCAGTGTTTTATACGGAAGAAACAGGCACAGGCTCTTAGACTGTGCTACCGTGGATGGAGCGCCCAGATCATGGTTTTCCTGAGCATGTCTTCTAAGCAGCCATCTTGCCTTTCTTCATGAGCAAGGTATGTTTAATGTTTATATTCAATTACTCCACTAAATACAAATATCATATGCTCTTTTTTTTTTTAAGTCTGAAATTCAGTGACAAAACTCCAAGTTGCTCAGGACTAATGTCTCAAGAAAGGGACACAAATCAAGGCTCCAAATTTCAGCTTCACCCAATTGTAAATGACTCAGTTTCCACTAGAAAAGCCTAGTGAAGGCAGCCAGGATGAAACGACAGGCTTCCAGTATCCTAATCTGGACTTACAAAAAACAAAGCCATCAGTTACTGACATTTTGCAAAGCATTCAGTCAAATGTTCCAAGATAATCTGAATGTACCTATGAAAATATTTTCTTCCACACAGTGGTTAACAAATGTTCTAAAAACAACATTGTAATACCTTAGTTTTAATGAATATTATGTAGGTAATTTAAACATGAGATTGTTTCTTCTACCCTACCTTCCTAGAATTAAAAAAGTCAATGTTACAATTTGAGTAAGTAGACTGCAATTATGTGAATTATCAAAACTGCCTAAAATGGAAAAAAAAGTCCAATTAAATGTTAGTATGAACATTAACATAGTAATGTTCCCTCCCCCAAAAAATATTATGTGGAGAGTGCTGATCGAGGTTCAATTGGTTTAACTAGTTTTAAAAATAACCATAAAGAGAATTCTCTGGGTGTCCGGGACTAGGACTCAGTGCTGTTGGTGCTGGCCGCTTTCGCTGGCAGCGCTCTGCCTCTGATCCCCGGTTAGAGAATTAAGACCCTGCCAGCCTCGTGGAGTGCCCAGAAAAGAGTTCATAATTTACACAAGGAAATAGTCATTTTAAGTAGAATGATCGTGAACAACCTCTCCGAGAAGTAATGCCCTGCAAGTAGTGAGCAGGGTCCCTCCATGAGGATAGCTGGAGGTGGTCATTCCAAGGGAAAAGCGAAACGGGGGGAAGGTCTAGGGCAGGAGTGTATCTGCCTCTGCCAGGAACAGCGGAACGCTGAAGAGGGCTGAGGACAGGGCAGCGGGGGAGCCGGCGGGCGCGCAGCGCGGGGGCCCGGGCGCAGGCGGCGAGGCGGGCGGGCGGCGCGGGANGACGCGCGGCCGGGGCCTCCATGTCCACGGCCAGTGGAGACCGACACCACGCTGCAAGGCAGCGGCCCCTCAATTAAAAGCAAATAAGCGTTTAAAAGAGGCCTGGGTCACAGGAAAAGGTGTCCAAGTCAGCCTGCCGGCGGCATCTAGCGCCATGAGGCCAGGGGAGGCCACGCAGAGCGCCGCGCGAGGCCCGAGGCGGGCGCAGGCTCAGCGGCGCCGCAGAGCAGGACGCGCCGCAGAGGAGACGCGCCGGCACCGCGCCCGCGGACAGCCGCGCCCACGCCGGGGAGCGCGGGAAGGGAGAGGCGCCCGCCGGGGCGGGACCGGGAGCAGCGCGGGAAGGGAGAGGCGCCCGCCGGGGGCCGGGACCGGGAGCAGCGTGGGAAGGGAGAAGCGCCCGCCGGGGGCGGGACCGGGAGCAGCGCGGGAAGAGAGAGGCGCCCGCCGCGGGCCGGGACAGGGAGCAGCGCGGGAAGGGAGAAGCGCCCGCCGCGGGGCCGGGGCAGCGGAGCAGCGCGGGAAGAGAGAGGTGCCCGCCGCGGGGCTGGGACAGGACGCGCAGGAAAAGGGAAGCGCCCGCCCCGGGGCGGCGGAGCAGCGCGGCCACCATCAGAAGAGCGCGAGGCCGCCTCTAAAGAGCACAGCTGTAATGACTGCATTTTCAAGTAGCTCTGCCTGTGCACTTTATCAGAAGAAGATGAAACACTAAATTGAGAAGATACATGCGCCCCAGTGTTCATTTCAGCATTACTGACAATAGCCAGGACATGGAGACAACTAAGCGCCCCTCAACGAGTGAATGGAAAAATAAAAGCGAATCCATGGGGCCGTGCTCTCCAGCCATGACAAGAGCGCAGGCGCCTGGAGGACGTGGCGCCCGTGAAGCCCGTGGAATAAATCCAGGCTCCAAGACAGACGGAATAGAGTGGTGAGGCTTTCAGAGAAGGAAGCGGAGGAGGGCAAAACAGATGAAGACAGTCAGAAGGTGAAACTTCGTTATGAAATAAATAAATGTCATGGGGTTGTAATACTCAGCATCACAACCCTAGAAATACTCGATTGTATATTAGAAAGTTGCTGAGAATAGATCTTAAAAGTTCTCACTACAAGAAAAAAATACTATATATATATATATATATGGGGGAGAATATTAACTAGATTCATTGTGGTGGTTTTTTCACAATTATACACAGATGGAATCATGTTGTAACTGAAAATAATATAATATTGTATGCCAATTATAACTTCAGTTGTTTTAGAAAAGGAATAGCCAGTCCAGGAAAACGAAAGCTAGTATTCCTGAAACCAAATAATTAATGTGTCTCAAGAAGAAGGAACATAGGTGTGTCAATAATAGTAACAGGTCAAATACAATGAAGCTTAAGAATAGATCAATGGAGGACTTTGTTAATCTATGCCATTTGACAGTTAGGAAGTTTAAGTTAATTATATGAAAGTATTTACAAATACCTAGCTACATAGTAAGTCATCAGTAAAATTTGGCCATTTTTATGCCAAGGTTCTGTCCTTACACTTGGATGTATTAGTCAACTAGGGCTGCCTTAATGAAATATGCAGACTGGATGATTTAAACAATGGAAATCTATATTCGCACAGATCTGGAAGCTGGGAAGTATAAGTTCAAGCTGCCAGCATCTGATAAGGGATTTTCTCCTAGTTTGCAGATGGCCACTTTCTTACTGTGTCCTCACATGGCATAGAGAAAAAGAGAGTAACCTCTCTAGTGCCTGTTCTTATAAAGGTGCTAATCCCCTCCTGAGGGTCCACATTTGCCACTCTTACCCACTTTTATGACTCTTTTATGACAAGGTGCCTAAACCTAATCATTTCCTAGAGATCCCACCTGCAAATGTCATCACATTTAGAGCTAAGACTTTAAAAACAAAAAGCAGAGCTACCCCGTGGCCCAGGAATCTCACTCCTAGGCATATATCTGCAGAAAGCCATAATTCAAAAAGATACATATGCTCCTATGTTCACTGCAACACTATTTACAATAGCCAAGACATGGAAGCAACCTAAATGTCCATTGGCAGAGAAATGGATAAAGATGTGGCACAGATATGCAATGGATAATTACTCAGCCATAAAAAAGAATGAAATAATGCCATTTGCAGCTATATAGATGGACCTAGAGATTGTCATACTGAGTGAAATAAGTCAGAGAAAGACAAATATGATGTGATGTCAATTATAACTGGAATCTAAGAAAATGATACAAATGAACCTATTCACAAACAGAAACTGAGTCACAGATCTAGAAAACAAACTGATGCTTATTAAGGCAGAAAGGGATGGGAGGGATAAATTGGGAGATGGGGACTGAAATATACATGCTACAACATACGAGAGAGATAACTAGTAAGAACTTATTGTACAGCACAGGAAACTCAACTCATTACTCTGTGATGAGCCAAATGGGAAAAGAATCTGAAAAAGAATGGATATAAGTACATATGTAACTGACATTTTTCTACACAGCAGAAACTAAAACAACATTGTAAATCNCCATAATTCAAAAAGATACATATGCTCCTATGTTCACTGCAACACTATTTACAATAGCCAAGACATGGAAGCAACCTAAATGTCCATTGGCAGAGAAATGGATAAAGATGTGGCACAGATATGCAATGGATAATTACTCAGCCATAAAAAAGAATGAAATAATGCCATTTGCAGCTATATAGATGGACCTAGAGATTGTCATACTGAGTGAAATAAGTCAGAGAAAGACAAATATGATGTGATATCAATTATAACTGGAATCTAAGAAAATGATACAAATGAACCTATTTACAAACAGAAACTGAGTCACAGATCTAGAAAACAAACTGATGCTTATTAAGGCAGAAAGGGATGGGAGGAATAAATTGGGAGATGGGGACTGAAATATACATGCTACAACATACGAGAGAGATAACTAGTAAGAACTTATTGTACAGCACAGGAAACTCAACTCATTACTCTGTGATGACCCAAATGGGAAAAGAATCTGAAAAAGAATGGATATAAGTACATATGTAACTGACATTTTTCTACACAGCAGAAACTAAAACAACATTGTAAATCAAGTGCCCTCCAGTAAAAATTAGTAAAAACAACTTATGAATTTTGAAGGAACACACTTCAGTCCATACCAGTAGATTCTGTCTTGTGAAACAAAAACTGCTTGAAAATGATAAGAAGAGGTTTTGTACCTTCCTCACCACATAGCCCTAACTCAAAGATGGATGCCCACATAAAAAAACAGAGCAGCTCACTCTCTAAATCTCTCAGAAGCAATTTTGTGGTTATGACAGCACATTATTTCTTTGACCTTTATTTCACCAAGTAGACCTATCCTTCTGCTATCCCCAATATTTTTCACCATCAGTATTTTCTATATAAAACCATAAAATCCAGATAACACCTGCCCAGATATTAGGTAAAAACTCTCAGCAGCCTAATACATATGGAAAGGTGCATTCCTGGAGACAGATTTCACACTGGTTAGTTCAGTTCAGTCTTTCAGTCATCTTCAACTCTTTGCAGTCCCATGGACGCCAAGCCTCCTTGTCCATCACCAGCTCCCAGAGTTTATTCAACCTCATGTCCATTGAGTTGGTGATACCATCCAACCATCTCATCCTCTATCATCCCCTTCTCCTTCTGCCTTCAATCTTTCCCAGCAGCAGGGTCTTTTCAAACGAGTCAGCTCCTTGCATCAGGTGGCCAAAGTATTGGAGTTTCAGCTTCAGCATCAATCCTTCCAATGAATATTCAGGACTGATCTCCTTTAGGATGGACTGGTTGGACCTCCTTGCAGTCCAAGGGACTCTCAAGAGTCTTCACCAACACCACAGTTCAAAAGTATCAATTCTTCAGCACTCAGCCTTCTTTAGAGCCCAACTCTAACATACACACATGACTACTGGAAAAAACATAGCCTTGAATAGATGGACCTTTGTTGGCAAACTAATGTCTCTGCTTAATATGCTGTCTAGGTTGGTCATAACTTTCCTTCCAAGGAGTAAGTATCTTTTAATTTCATGACTGCAGTCACCATCGGCAGTGATTTTGGAGCCCCCAAAATAAAGTCTGATACTGTTTCCACTGTTTCCCATCTACTTCCCATGAAGTGATGGGACCAGATGCCATGATCTTAGTTTTCTGAATGTTGAGCATTATCCAGCTTTTTCACTCTCCTCTTTGACTTTCATCAAGAGGCTTTTTAGTTCCTCTTCACTTTCAGCCATAAGGGTGGTGTCATCTGCATATCTGAGGTTATTGATATTTCTCCCTGCAATCTTGATTCTAGCTTGTGTTTCTTCTAGCCCAGTGTTTCTCATGATGTACTCTGCATAGAAGTTAAATAAGCAGGGTGACAATATACAGCCTTGATGTACTCCTTTCCCTATTTGGAACCAGTGTGTTGTTCCATGTCCAGTTCTAACTGTTGCTTCCTGACCTGCATACAGATTTCTCAAAAGGCAGGTCAGGTGGTCTAGTATTCCCATCTCTCTCAGAATTTTCCAGTTTATTGTGATCCACATAATCAAAGAGTTTGGTATAGTCAAAATAAAGCAGACACAGATGTTTTTCTGGAACTCTCAGGCTTTTTCTGTGATCCAACTGATGTTTGACATTTTGATCTCTGCTTCCTCTGCCTTTTCTAAAACCATCTTGAACATCTGGAAGTTCACAGTTCAGATGTTGCTGAAGCCTGGCTTGGAGAATTTTGAGCATTACTTTACTAGTGTGTGAATGAATGCAATTGTGTGATAGTTTGAACATTCTTTGGCATTGCCTTTCTTAGAGTCTGGACTGAAACTGACCTCTTCTAGTCCTGCTGCCACTGCTTAGTTTTCCAGATTTGTTGGCATATCGAGTGCAGCACTTTCACAGCATCATCTTTTAGGATTTGAAACAGCTCCACTGGAATTCCATCACCTCCACTAGCTTTAATCATAGTGAAGCTTCCTAAAGGTCACTTGACTTTGTGTTCCAGGATGTCTGGTTCTAGGTGAATGATCACACCAGCATGATTTTATGGGTTGTGAAGATCTTTTTTATACAGTTCTTCTGTGTATTCTTGCCACCTCTTCTTAATATCTTCTGCTTCTGTTAGGTCCATACAATTCCTGCCCTTTATCAAGCCCATTTTGCATGAAATGTTCCCTTGGTATCTCTAATTTTTTTGAAGAGATCTCTACTCTTTCCCATTCTATTATTTTCCTCTATTTCTTTGCAGTGATCACTGAAGAAGGCTTTCTTACCTCTTCTTGCTATTCTTTGGAACTCTGCATTCAGATGCTTCTATCTTTCCTTTTCTCCTTTGCTTTTAACTTCTCTTCTTTTCACAGCTATTTGTAAAGCCTCCCCAGACAGCCATTTTGCTTTTTTGCATTTCTTTTCCATGGGGATGGTCTTGCTCCCTGTCTCCTGTGCAATGTCATGAACCTCTGTCTGTAGTTCATCAGGCACTCTGTCTATCAGATCTAGTCCCATAAATCTATTTGTCACTTCCACTGTATAATCGTAAGGGATTTGATTTAGGTCATACCTGAATGGTCAAGTGGTTTCCCCCACTTTCTTCAATTTATGTCTGAATTTGGTAATAAGGAGTTCACGATCTGAGCCACAGTCAGCTCCCAGTCTTGTTTTTGCTGACTGTATAGAGCTTCTTCATCTTTGGCTGCAAAGAATATAATCAGTCTGATTTCAGTGTTAACCATCTGGTGATGTCCATGTGTAGAGTCTTCTCTTATGTTGTTGGAAGAGGGTGTTTGCTATGACCAATGTGTTCTCTTGGCAAAACTCTATTAGCCTTTGCCCTGCTTCATTCCATACTCCAAGGCCAAATTTGCCTGTTATTCCAGGTGTTTCTTGACTGCCTACTTTTGCATTCCAGTCCCCTTACTGAAAAGGATGTCTCTTTTCAGTGTTAGTTCTAGAAGGTCTTGTAGGTCTTCATAGTACCATTCAACTTCAGCTTCTTCAGCATTACTGGTCGGGGTATAGACTTGGATCACTGTGATACTGAATGGTTTGCATTGGAAATGAACAGAGATCATTCTGTCTTTTTTGAGATTGCATCCAAGTACTGCATGTCAGACTCTTTTGTTGACTATGATGGTTACTCCATTTCTTCTAAGGGATTCTTGCATATACATTTTATATTGGTTAAAAGCCTACCTTCCAGAATCAGCCTGTTTGACTGTGTCATACTTGACCTTGTTTGGGAAGTCTTACACTTACATGAAAGTAATATCCCAGTTTGTCCTCCAGTAAAATAGGAAGTTCAGGCAGACCTCGGAAATATTACAGATTTTGGTTCCATATCCCTTCAGGAAAGCAACTACCATGAGACAGCAAGTCACACAAATGTTTTGTTTCCCTAGTTCATACACTGGAGAAGGTAATGACACCCCACTCCAGTACTCTTGCCTGGAGAACCCCAGGGCCGAGGGAGCCTGGTGGGCTGCAGTCCATGGGGTCGCTGAGTCAGACACGACTGAAGCGACTTAGCAACAGCAGCAGCAGTGCACACACAGCCGTACTTGCACTACATTCTGGTTAATTAAGTGTGCAGCCACACATGTCAGAAACTGTGTATCTTAATTTTAAAATATCGCCTAAAAGTGCTAGCCATCATCTGAGCTTTCAGCAAGTCACAGTAGTCAACACCAAAGTGATCACAGATCACTGTTAACAAGTTTAATAAAATGAAAAAGCTTGACATATTGCGAGAATTACAAAAATGTGACACAGAGACATAAAGCGAGCAAATGCCGTTGAAAAAATGGCACCAATAGATTTGCTCGAAGCAAGATTGCTATAGACTCTCAATTTGGTTTTTTTTTTTACTGTAATTATCTGTGAAGTGTGACAAAGTGAAGCACAATGAAAGGAGAAATGCCTGTTATTGTTGTTCAAGCAATATTTATAGGATTGTGAGGATTAAATAGTATAATACCTAAAGTGCCTAGGACAATGCCTAATACGTGGTGAGTAAATCTGGTTCATATACGTATCGCCCCCAAAGACTGTTCAAAATACATGTACGAGGTCCCATCTAGAATTCCTGAATAATTAACACCTAGGGAGGGTTCAGGAGTATATGTTAGTAAAACAGACATGCTGCCTAGTCTTGTTTGGGAGCTGCTTGTTCTCAAACACAAAACCTATTCAAGTGCTTAGTGAAACAGATCATGCTTGGAGCAGTGTTAATGCATAGGTTATTATTTACTGCATAAGGAAGGGACATATGAGCTCTCAACTGTAGTGCAGGAAAGGACATCTGAGAAGAGTCCTTGACCACTTCATCTTTGGGAAGAGAGAAGAATGCGTCCCAGAAAGACTAATCAAACCAAAACAGAAGTTCACAACAGAAACAAATGCAGCCTTATTCAACTGATCTAAGGGAAGGAAAAAATGCAGCTTGAGAAAGAAATGGGAATGCAAGGAGGAAAATAAACAGCACTGGAAACAGTGAAAAGTTGAGAGAGGAGCCTTTTGAAAGAAGCAGCAATCCTCAAAAAAGGGGGGAGTACATAGAAAGGGTTAAGTAAAATATTGTACTGCAGATGGTGACTGCAGCCATGAAATTAAAAGACGCTTACTCCTTGGAAGAAAAGTTATGACCAACCTAGATAGCATATTCAAAAGCAGAGACATTACTTTGCNGAAGAATGCGTCCCAGAAAGACTAATCAAACCAAAACAGAAGTTCACAACAGAAACAAATGCAGCCTTATTCAACTGATCTAAGGGAAGGAAAAAAATGCAGCTTGAGAAAGAAATGGGAATGCAAGGAGGAAAATAAACAGCACTGGAAACAGTGAAAAGTTGAGAGAAGAGCCTTTTGAAAGAAGCAGCAATCCTCACAAAAGGGGGGAGTACATAGAAAGGGTTAAATAAAATATTGTACTGCAGATGGTGACTGCAGCCATGAAATTAAAAGACGCTTACTCCTCAGAAGAAAAGTTATGACCAACCTAGATAGCATATTCAAAAGCAGAGACATCACTTTGCTGACTAAGGTCCATCTAGTCAAGGCTATGGTTTTTCCAGTAGTCATGTATAGATGTGAGATTTGGACTGTGAAGAAAGCTGATGACTGAACAATTGATGCTTTTGAACTGGGGTGCTGGAGAAGACTCCTGAGAGTCCCTTGGACTGCAAGGAGATCCAACAAGTCCATTCCGAAGGAGATCAGCCCTGGGACTTCTTTGGAGGGAATGATGCTAAAGCTGAAACTCCAGTACTTTGGCCACCTCATGAGAAGAGTTGACTCATTGGAAAAGACTCTGATGCTGGGAGGGATTGGGGGGCAGGAGGAGAAGGGGACAACAGAGGATGAGATGGCTGGATGGCATCACTGACTCGATGGACATGAGTTTGGGTATTCTCCGGGAGTTGGTGATGGACAGGGAGGCCTGGCGTGCTGCGATTCATGGGGTCACAAAGAGTCGGACACGACTGAGCGACTGAACTGAACTGCACTGAACTGATGTTTCCCAGATGACTCAGTGGATGAAGAATCCATTGCAATGCAGAAGACAAAAGAGACATGAGTTTCACCCCTGGGTCGGGAAGACCCCCTGGAGCAGGGCATGGCAACCCACTGTAGTGTTCTTTCCTGGAGAATCCCATGGACAGAGGAGCCTGACGGGCTACAGTCCACCGGGTTACAAAGAATTGGACGTGACTGAAGCAACTGAGCATGCGTGCATCCTTGTATGTTCCAATATGTGTAAGTTTCCATATGTATATATTCACTACGTGTCCTACATGCACACCATGATGTACTCACTCGATCTATTTGGCCTCTTATGTACCACCCTACCTTTTCTCCACTTTATACCTAAAAAGATCACCAAAAACTTAGTGTTGTTTAGTTACTAAGTCCTGTCAGACTCTGCAGCTGCATGGACTGTATAGCTCATCAGACTTCTTTTTCCATGAAATTTTCCAGGTAAGAATACTGGAGTGAGTTGCCATTTCCTTCTCCAAGGGCTCTTTATGACCCAGGGATTGAACCCACATTTCCTGCATTGGCAGGTGGATTCTTTACCACTGAGCCCACAGGGAAGCCATCAGTTCAGTTCAGTTCAGTCACTCAGTTGTGTCCAACTCCCTGTGACCCCATGGACTACAGCACACCAACTTCTCTGTCCAACACCCACTCCTGGGGCTTAATCAAACTCCAATATATAAAGCTGATTATATTATCAAGAAAAAGAAATGCTAAAAGGCAAAATGGTTGTCTGAGGAGGCCTTACAAATAGCTGTGAAAAGAAGAGAAGTGAAAGGCAAAGGAGAAAAGGAAAAATAAACCCATTTGAATGCAGAGTTCCAAAGAATAGAAAGGAGAGATAAGAAAGCCTTCCTCAGTGATCAGTGCAAAGAAATAGAGAAAAACAATAGAAAGGGAAATACTAGAGATCT